>JAPKLW010000147.1:1255-68355 GCA_026898455.1 Plectranthus barbatus
GAAGTCGTTAGAAGAGGGCATGAATTCCCTATTTCAATAATAATGTTCGTGATCGGCTCAACTATTAGAGTCAAACTTTTCAGTGATATTTCACATCTATCTGGGATTCACATGTGAATTTCTGTGCCTATTCTGATTTAATTGACAATCACGTGTACCTTTTTTGAATATTCTGAAGAAACAACGCATGCATGCAAATACAAGTGCTTCAATAAAGTTGAATATTTCACGTGAAAATGTACATTATTTCATGCGAAGTGACTCAAATTATTAAATGAATACTATTCAATCGTACTATATACTACAGAAAACAATTTACAATCTTTAGAATCAAACTCACCCATTCTCACTGAATTCTTAGAATCAAACACTCATTCTCTAAATTTATTTTTTCAGAACCCAAAGATAGATGGAAAATTATCGATCTATCATTGTTCATTACAATGGCCAATGGGATAACGAATACAACTACATCGGCGGGGAAGAACGAGTTATCATGATACCTTCTCATGATATTACGATAGAAGAATTGCAGAGAAATGTTCAATACATTCTCGATGCTCATACCATGGTGGGTTCTTACACTCTATATTATCTTACTGAAACAAGAAGTGGGAGAAATGTTCCTTCGGTGCTCGCGACGGATATGCTTCTTCAACGACTTTGTAACATGTTGTGGGAGCCAAAGGTTTATTTAGTGATGAACATGTCATTCAATGCATCTGCTGGAAGCTCTCGGCGAGAAACATCTGTTTACAGGCCTTTCATGGGTTCATTGAGCCCACAACCGTACAACCCTTATAGTCCAACACCAGAAGAACTACATCGATTTTCAACTTCAATGATGTTTGGAGAAGGAAGCAGTGGAAGTCGAAGTTGTGGATTCCGATGACGACGAAGCTGAATTCGATACAGACTCATCAGATGGTGATGAACGCCAAAATTACAATGCTTCATTGTTTAATTGTACAATTGAAGATTTCACTGCTTGGGTCAAAGAACAAGGTGGTATGGGTGCCATCGTGTCAAGCTTGCTTCCTACTAACCCATTTCCGGAAGAGACAGTTGCTGGTCTTACTGGACAAATGGATAATTGGTTACTTCCAATAATTCCAGTAGATATGTCCGACTCACCTATATTGCGAGATCTTGAAGCAGTATTGGAAGAGGAACTCGCAGTTAACTCCATGTTTTGGAGAAAAGAAGACTTATATGTAGCTGTCGGACTTTGGCACATGGAGCATCACGTGGAGTTCAAGGTGTCGTGTTCTACTACAAGTTGGGTGGAGTACAGATGCAGCCGCAGTCCTAACTGTACATTCATTCTACGCGCCTCTCATTCAAGTGGATGCTGGATAGTATACAAATTTTGTTCAACTCATAGTTGTACTATGAGTTTAGACAACATCCGGAGTAGAACTATACGATCCAAGGCTATCTCTGCTTATTTTGCCAGGAGAATGCGTCGACAAGGGTCTATCATAAAACCTCGAGATATAATGGCCGACCTACAACAAAATTTTGGCATTAAGGTCAGCTACAGCAATGCACTGCGAGCTAGAAATGGAGCCATAGCAATGATTTATGGGGGCTTGGAAGATTCTTTCAACATGCTTCCATCATATCTCGATGTTCTCAAACAACACAATCCTGGCACTATTACAGACATAAATATCGGTCAGGATAATCGATTGCGCAATTTCTTTGTTTCTTTAGGTGTGTCACGTGCGGCTTTCTCATCTTCATTAAGACAAGTGATTGTGGTTGATGCCACACACCTGAAGGGGCGGAATAAAGGTGTGTTATTGGTTGCTGTTACCAAAGACGGCAACGAACAGATCTTTCCTCTGGCTATTGGATTTGCTCCCATCGAGAATGATGAGAGTTGGACATGGTTTATGTCCCGTATGCGCATGGCTTTTGGTGGTGATGAACACTTGCTGATTGTTTCAGACCAACACATTAGCATAGCTAAGGCAATAAGCTCAGTCTATCCAGAGGCGACACATGCCTTATGTGGTTACCACATTCAGAATAAGTTGACGGTCTTTGGTGCTCCTATCGTGAAGTTATACCACAAGGCAGCCTATGCTTATCGATCTATCGTCTATCAGAAGGCAATTGACCAAATTCAACGACATTGCCCGGAAGCTTACAACAAACTAATGACGGTGGGTCCTGAAAAGTGGGCTAGGTCAAAATGCAGAGTTCGTCGGTATTCGTTTATGACATCAAATGCAGCTGAAGTGTTCAACTCAAGGTTGTTAGATGCTAGACGGCTACCAATATGTTCCATTGTCGAGCTATATAGGCATATTGTCGAAAAATGGTTCGATGAAAGGCGGGCTAAGGCATTTGCAAGAAATGAAGAGTTGACAGAGGAAGTCGTGGCCAAACTCACTCCATTTGTGGAACTTTCAAGCAAATTCAGTGTTGTTGCAATTTCTGAGCAACAATTCAAAGTAAACGACGGCGAAAGAATATGGAAGGTTGATCTTCAAGACAACTTATGCGACTGTCGTGAGTTTCAGTTGGATCTCATGCCATGCTCGCATGCTTTTGCTGCAATTCGGTTAGTAAAATATAACAATACAATCCTACTTTAATTTATAATGATTAACTTTATTATTATTATTGACACAGCTTCAAGCGTACGTTTCTATACGACTATGTTTGGGCATACTACAAGACATCCACTTGGCGAGAAATTTATGGAGGAATTGTACACCCCCTTCCTCCAAAAAATGAGTGGGAGGTATCTCTCGAAGAACAACAACGTGTTGTTTTGCCACCCATTGTGAATCGCCAAGCCGGTCGACCGAGAAATAGTCGTCGTCCTTCTGGTGCAGAGGCAGGCCAAACATCAACTAGTAGACGCCGAGCTCCAAAGAAATGCAGTATTTGTGGATCTACAAGTCACACAAAATGTGCCTGCCCAGAAAGAGTTCGAAATAATTAATTTGTTTCTTATATTATAAGTTTATGTATTTTAGTATGTTTGTTTCAGTTGCATTTAAGTGTGGACACCATAATTCAATTAAAATGGATGATCTTTGTATGTGAATTGATTATTCACATTTATTCTTAATTTTCATTATTAATAACTATTATTTATCAATTGGTTCATTTCCTAGAGTTTATGGTGGAAAACAATCAATTTTGAATCAAATTAGGTTCTCCATAGTATTAGAAAATTGGTTTTTATTTTAAAAAGTATATTTTTATTTTAATATCATGATATTATCTCGAATGATTTAAAGGAAACCAAATTCGAACCAAATTCATTGCCCATCTATAAACATATCTACAAAACAAAATAATGACTTCGAATCATGTTAGAATGATTTAATACACCGAATTCATGACCAAATACGCGAGTTCGTGCCCAAATTGATGGAGTTCGTGCCCAAATTGATCAAGTTCATGCCCAAATTTGATTGAGAATTCATGCTGGAATGAGTTAAAAGGCAGAATGCTATGCCTATTTAAATTCCGAATTCATGCTGGATTTTCGAGTTCATGCTGGATTTCAAGCTCATGCTGTAATAATTGAAAAAAAAAACTATTGGCCAATTTAATTTCGAATTCATGCTGGAAAAAATTAAAATACATGTTCGTGCCCAAATTAAATACCCAATAAGGCAATAATTGTGTTTAAAAACCAAAAATTGAAAGATTACTCAGCATGAATTAAACAAAAATACAGCTTGAATTAAATGATTACTCAGCATGAATACTCCAAAAAATATATTAAATTGGTTTTAGAGTGGCATAATATTAATAAAAAAATAAAGTATATTAAACACTAATATTATATTGAATTGCGAAATTCAAGTGAATTGATGGACAGTTGATTGCCGGATTTGAGTGATTAACGGTATTTTGCTATTTCTTGCATTTTGTCATAAGGGGTGTTATTAGTTGCTTTTAGGGATAAATTTTTGCTAGTAAAAATTATTTCCTCTTAATAAAAATGGATGGATGCAAAAATAAATAAACAAATAATGAAGGGGGCATGCAATCCATCAATGTTGGGCTAGATTTGAAATTTGAAAATGAGGAATTATTTTTTGCAGGCTGCTGGAAAAATATAATGGTGGAAACAGAGAAGTGGGCTAACGTGCGCGGTGGGCGACAAGACTCCTGTGACTGCATTCAAAGCTTCTAGTCCTTGTTGATGCCACTGCCCCTACATCCACCATTTAATTCTCACCTTTCTAACCCTTCATTTTTTGAATCAGAATTCATACTCAAATTATTTTAAGTTTGCTTTTACTTATAATAGCCAAGACATATATATTATACACACATATACTATGTCTAGTACACAATATTTGAATTCAGAGGCTCATTTTATTACTCCCTCCGTCCCATTAATATAGTCTCATTTCTTTTCGGCACATGAATTAAGGGTTGTGACTGTAGTAGAATTAATATTTTATTGGTGAGTGTGAAAAAGTTTATCATTTTAAGAAAATTTAACTATTTTATGGGACAAACAAAAATGAGAAATGAGACTAAATGACAAACTTTTTTCACACAATTATTTGTTAAAAATTGGCCAAAACATCATTTTTGTCCAAACTATTCACCTTTTTTCAATTATAGTACTAACTATTCCATTTCTCAATTTTATTGTTTGAACTATAAAAAATTATTCAAATCTAGGACGAAGAAAATTTTAGTGGCATGCCGGAAACCCATGTCATATTAAAAAAATGGCACGTTGTAAATCAAATTATGTGGGTTTACGGCATGCTCCATTATAGATTTTCAATGGCGGAAAACTCATTTTTCCTAGATTTGAATAGTTTTTTATAGTTCAAATATAAAATTGTGAAATTAAATAGTTGATACTATAATTGAAAAGACGAATAATTTGAATTAAAATTGATGTTTTGACCTTAAAAATATAACTCAAGATTTTTAATGAGATCAGGTTCAAGTTGATCCGTATAATCTTAGAATTATGTTGGGTATATTTATTTAAGTGAAAAGGCTGTATAAAATAACAAAAAAGATATTTAGCTAGATCTGGGAAGCTAAATAATGTCAACCCTAATTGTACCATTTTTGTAGTGAAACCAGAATTCAACACACGCAAGGCCTAATTAAATATAAGATTTCAATGAAATATGAGTGATGAATCATGGCTACAAATTAGAATAACATAATTTTCTAGTATTTCTCAATAGTTGACATAAAAATAGGGTGGGGGAAGAACTCACACGTGGCAACTCACTCCAATTTAGTTTGGAAACCCTAATATTTTTCTATGCATCCCCTCTAATCATTAGTATTTTTCCTTTTTCTTGTTTTGGGTTTTTCACAATAATGAAAAAAAAAAATCCAAAACTAAGAAAGATATCTAAAATTTTACTCAACGAAACAATGCATACAAACAGAGTCACACCTCTTACAATCAACTATTGTTATTAAAATTGTTAAGCTCCGATATAGATTAGCGCGTAGACTGTTTAAGTGGGATTTAAGTATTTTTTAGATGATAATTAATCAATAAATTAATTTTTTTTATATGTATAACAATAATAAAAATTATATACATTTTAATTATTTTCAATATATATATATATATATATATATATATATTTATATAATAGGCCGCTAAATTGACCGGGCAGACCGCAGCACCTAGCTTGCTTTGTCGGCCACTTACATCAGCATCTATGTAGCTTAGTTCGTGCCCAGACATCGATTACTCGTCAAACTGTCTATACATAAGGATTTGAGAATTCTCAATAGAAACTGTCTAGCACCTTAGCCGGGGATTTTTTCGATACAATCAATTAATATAGTCTTCTTCAAACGTTACATCTATCCCAACAACAAATAATTCATACATCTCTATTCCAAAAACATCATTCAAATATAGACCAAACTCCTCCCGCTTAAACCAAGAAACAAAGAAAGCAGAAAAGGGACCCCTACTTTGATATGGATTTTTTCTTTTTGGATCACAAAATCCTAAATATGACAAAGCATCATCATCTGCTGCGCCCAATTAATGTCCCCAAAAAAACATGTCTACTTGGTAAATAAAGTAATAAATTCACTCATCTCATTGCACAAGGAATGTGCATACTAAACAACATTGAAATCAGACAACAAATCAAAACTCCCATTATTCAAAAGAAACGAGTGCAGACTCAGCTCCCACAATAAGAAGTCAAGATTTGAGCGGCCACATTTGTCACATAATTATGGTTTGCGTGGATCTCAGGTCTCTCATTAAAACCAATCTACATTGCCGGTGACCCTTAACTGAAAATTGTTGATCAGTCTCTCTCATTTTCTTGCTTTCTTCATTTTACTTCTGCTCTGCTTTTTTTTTTTGCTGTCTTTTTTTCTCTGTTTGATGCTTCAAAAATGGTTTTTACTCACAGATGTTAAAGTGGTCAGAATTCAGTTGATCGGAGGACCTACAGGTATCAACTGCAAACATACCCTCTCTCTCTCTCTCTCTCTCTCTCTCTCTCTCTCTCTATAAGTAAAGCTGAGTTCTTGCCTTTATCTTCCATGTATGGACGGCAGCTCTCATTGCCATCACATTTCTTGGAGCTGCAAGAACTGAGATTGCCTCTCACAAGTGTCAATTCTTGAACTGTCACCAGAAAGATCAACAAATATTATAACATCATTCGGCAAGATTAATGATAAAAAAATATTGACTCTTTCAGCGTCAAGAATATGCGTCAAGACAGCCTGAGATCCGCTGTGTATCGATCTTTCGTCACATGTGACGACCCCAAGGGAGTGGCCGAGTATAAGACAACCAGAAAATCCAAGAAAATCAAGAATAAGGAGAAGGAGTCTACTAAAGATGAGTTACAAAAGCTCTCGTGTTTTCAGATGATGGAGGTGTGCAGAGGCGCAGAGAGGCGTCCGAGCATCGATAGGCCGCCGCCGAAGGGTATTGCGACGGAGTTGTTGAGAGGCGCTCTTGATCTGCAGGAGTCCCTAGCCATGTTAGGGAAGTTGCAAGAAGCTTCCAAATATATTGCTAGTTCCACCAAGAAGCATGAAAAACCAAGAATTTCCAGAGATTGCTATGATGAGCTGAGGGAGGTGATAAGGGAGAGCTTTGCTAGGCAGAATTTGCTGCCTCAAGCCAAAGAAAGAGTTTCTGAAATGTGTGTGGATTTGGATTTCCCATCCTCTGGCTCGAGCCAGTCGTCCTTCATTCACTCACGTTCTTCGGGTTGTTCCTCGTCGAGCATACGACAAGAGGCGATGCAGGGGCCTAACTTGATTGCCAAGCTCATGGGACTGGAAGAAGTGCCATCAAAAGCAGTGAATGCAGAGCGGGTTCCATATCGGATAAGCCCTTTGCTCGATATTGACTTGCCTAGGCCTAGGAAGCCTCAGTTCGTGGCGCAGAAGGATGTCCGAGAGAAACGGACGCTAGAGGAGATCATAGAGACCATCCAGTTCAAAGGGATCTTGGGGGGGAAGTGTGTGGATGGATCCAATGATTGGAAGTATTATTCAAATGCATCTTTCATTAGGAGAGACTTGGCTTCTGATGACCCTCCAATTGTCATCATGAAGCCTCTGCATAGTCGTGGAGACCGTGATGAAGAGTTTCGTGATGATGGGATCAATGGAGGAGAGCACATCAGGAGTAGGCAAATGGTAAGAAAGGTGAAGGGGAAGGAACCAAAACAGAAGCATGATAAATGTAAGGAAGGGAAGAATGTGGGAAGAGTTGGGGTGAGGCCAGTCAAGGAAACATTAGATAGCCTAGAGAGGCTGTCTACGACGAAGACAAGCCATTCGAAGCCTCTTGTTCAACAGATTCAGAAGAAAGAAGTAGTAGTATCTAGGAAGATTGATAAGATACCTAAAGTAGCTCCTAATACAAGGAAACCAGCAGAAACAAAAGCTGTTAAGCCTCAAAGTTGTGATAAAACTCAAGATTTTGCCAAGCTCACTGCAGTGAAGTATAGCAGAAATGTGAGAGAAAATAATGCGTGTAAGACTCAGATTGCAAGAGGAAAGGCTGCAACCTCGGATAAAAGCATGAAAGAAACATCTATCACTCCCACTGCTCCAAAGCAGAACTCGCAGAAAGTTGAATCCGACAGCAAGCCCTCAACAGCTTTAGTAAGTTCATATCTCTTGTATGAGAAGCTGCTATTCTTCTTGAAAAATACTAAGCTGGCATCTTGATGCAGGAAATCAGCATTGAGCCGAACATTGAGGAGTCTCCGGTGAAGAACACAGAGCAAGAACAAAGTAGTGAGGAAGTGGCTAAAGCTTCTTATATGGCTGGTAAATGACTAAATCCAATCAATGGAATTCTTGCTAACTACCATCATCTAACATCTTAATGTGGTTTAATGTCTTTATCAGTATCCTTCTTAATGTTTTCCTTTCTACTATAATAGTTATAATAATAACTAATGTTTTGGTTGAAAATCATACAATGATCTCTGTGATGAGTGATAACTCCATACTGTATGAAGCTTAGACAAAAATATAGTCATCAATCCAACTATCATATGTTTTTAATGATTTCTCCAGTTCCATAGAATAATTTGCCATTCTGATTTAGGTACAGAGAGCTCTGGAAATAAAGCAACTTCTCCTAATGATGATTCCGGCCCAATAACCAAGCATGATCTCAACCCTATTGAAGATGACAAATGCATTACAAGTGATGACTCAGATGAGATCAATGGCTGCAAAAGCATGATAAACACAAGGCATTTGCTTCTGAGCAGCGTTTCATTTCTCAATCATATAGAGGAGCTCTTCGACATTGAGACTCATGACTCTACAGTCTTCCAAGAAGCTACTTCACCTGATAGTGAACTGCTTCATGGTTCTCTTGTACTCGACTGTTCAAAAGAAATACTGGAGCGAAAGAGCCGGAGCAGCAAGAGGAGGATGATGACAAACCAGTGGTCACAACACCTCTTGAGAAAGCCAAAATGCCATTTATCCATGGAGCAGTTGGTAGAAGACATTTGTGATGGCATTGAAGTTTTACAAAACTATAGCAAGTCCAGTGGTGGTGTAGTTCTTGCAGACTGCATACACCCGATGCTCGACAGAGATCTGCAGTGGAACGAGGAGGTGACGGGTGGTTGGGACTCGGGTTGGAGCAAAGGATACACAGCAGAAGCAGTTGATGAAGTGATGCATGATGTAGAAGAGCTAGTTTTGAGTGAAATATTATCTGATGTGATCATAGAAATTATTTAAAATTCTTCAAGAGATTATACTCTGTATATATCTTTGATGATCCAAAAAAAGCTGGCACAAACTCTTGATTCAATTTAATGATGATCATATCTTTTTTTCAATAATTCAAGTCAAACTTATAATTTCCATAAACCAATGACTATATTTGTTTTGCAAATGTGTAAAGATATTTATCTTTCATGGAAATAAATTTAATGAATGGTGCAATTCCATGACAAAACTCAATCAATTCTATTTCCAAAATTTTTCCAAATCCAATTTATAGATAGAGAATGTTTCATTTAGAATTGTATTTCATCACTTTCCTTTCAAGCACTCCCAATATTAATCACTAGTGTAAATGATGGTAATACACAATCAATGATGAAATCCCATTACATTAATTGATTCAATCCTTTCAATGATTTGACTCCCACTTTATATAGATGTGATGTGAATCATGGATAATGAAGTATGAAGGAATGCAAGAACAAATGAAAAAGTGTTGATCTTGTCGAAAAACGTATGTTGCAGGAGGGTTGACTTTTAGATGGTGGTTTGACTTTGATTAATTGGCCGGACTTTTTGCAAGGCGTTGAAGTTGCAGTTTCAGCCCCCGTCTCTCTCTCTCTCGCTCTCTCTCTCTCTCTGTCATTCCCTTCCTACCATATATACATGCAGCGCACGTCCCATTACACCACCCCATTATATTTTTTTATAGGAAAGAAAAAATAAAAACTGAAATACAGTTCAAACGATCATCTTTGTTTTTGTCAACTAGAGAATAATCAGGGAGAGTTTTCTTGATTTCTGGCTTGCGCTCTCTCTATCTCTCTTCAGAATGACGTTTGATGACAGCGGAAGTGGAAGAGAAGCCGATGACAAGATGCAAAACAAGAATGAATCTTGTGCTCAACCGCCATTGCTAAACGAGCAGGTTCAGAAGTTACTTTCAGGTATATATCAACCTCTTGCTTGCATTGGATTCTTATAAAAACATTTATCACTTGCTTGAGTTGTTGGTAAAATGGTAGATGTGTTGTATTGATCATCTTTTGTTTTTTTTTTGGTTTGGTTTAGATATGGATTTGATGAAGGAAAGATTCTCGAAGTTGCTTCTGGGAGAGGACATGTCGGGTGGTGGGAAGGGTGTTTCTTCTGCACTGGCCTTGTCCAATGCCATCACCAACCTTGCTGGTATGAGATTGAATTTTTCTTGTAGACTTGACATGATCATTGATTTCGTCGAAACCTTTGTAGCTTCTGTTTTTGGGGAGCAATCTAGGCTAGAGCCAATGTCTTTAAAGAGGAAGGAGAGGTGGAAGAAGGAGATCGACTGGCTGTTAGCAGTCACTGATTATATAGTCGAATTCGTCCCTTCTCAACAGAAAACTAAAGATGGTTCAAATCTGGAGGTAACCATTTTGGATGCTCATTAGCATTTGTATCTGTGTTTGGTGATTCATTTATCTGATTTTGACAGATAATGGTGACTCAGCAAAGGAAAGACCTTCTCCTAAGCATTCCAGCATTGCGCAAGCTTGACATGATGCTAGTTGTAAGAAAATGGTTTCTTTTCTGTTTTCACTTTCTGTGTTGATGCAAACCTTATGACATGGTAATGAGCAGGGGATCCTTGATAACTTCGCGGGGGAGCAAGAGTTCAAGTACGTGTCAAGAGACGCGGATGAGTCTGAGAGAGGGGTGCAGAGGAACGACAAATGGTGGCTGCCTACTGTCAAGGTCCCCCCCAATGGACTATCAGAAGAGTCGCGCAGGTTTCTTCAGAAGCAAAGGGAGGCAGTGAACCAAGTGCTGAAAGCATCCATGGCGATAAACTCTCAATCTCTCACAGATATGGAGATCCCAGAGAGCTACATTGAGTCTCTTCCCAAGGTATGTGAAGAGCTAACATGTTGAGAATCATGCACAATGAAGTTGGTTGGTGAGAAACTGATTTTCATGTTCATGGTTTTGTAGAATGGGAGAGAGAGCCTTGGTGAGTCCCTCTACAAGAGTATTACAGATGAACACTTGGATCCGGTGCAGTTCCTGTCGAACTTGGACTTGCCATCAGAGCACAAGATTTTGGACTTAAAGAACAGGATTGAGGCATGCATTGTGATATGGAGAAGGAAGATGAACCACAAGGACGCGAAGTCTTCTTGGGGTCCGGCTATTAGTTTGGAGAAGAGAGAGATTTTCGAAGAGAGAGCACAGTCTGTTCTACTCCTACTCAAGCAGAAATTCCCAGGAATCCCTCAGTCCTCACTTGAAATAAGCAAAATCCAGTTCAACAAAGTAAGAAAGCTAGCTTTTACTTATCTCACTAGACCATGTGTTTCTAACTGTGTTTCCTTGTGATTAGGATGTGGGCTTGTCAATCTTGGAGAGCTATTCCAGAGTGCTGGAGTCCTTGGCCAACACGGTGATGTCTCGTATCAATGATGTTCTGTATGCCAACTCTCTTGCAGATGCATCCAAGAACCACTCCGAGGATTCCACACCACCACCACCACCAGCATTGAGTTCTGTTGCAGAGACGACAGCACCCGTGACACTGTCCGATTTCATGATATGGGACTCGGAGCCTTCTGAGACAGGAATCTGGCAGAGTCAGTTGGCTGGCAGCCTGAAGACTTACAGCAAGGATGAAGAGGAAAAACTCGCACGCGAACTAGCTACCAGTAAGAAGGTCTCATACATTGATAAGGTTGAGATGGGTGGTTTCAGAAGCCCAGCTCGCGGTTAGAGCTAGCTACTAGGAAGAAGATGGGTTCCATGAAGAATAGAGGAAGATTGCATTCAATAATACAACTACTCAAAATGTCTGAGTTGTTGCAGGCTGAGTTAGTTTGAAACAGACAACATCACTCTTCCTTCCATTTTTGGACAGGGAAATTTTTGAGCAAGTGTCAATGGCTGTCTCATCTTCTCAATAGCATGCTTCTTGTGTATTACATTCTAACCAAACATCATTTGATTTATTGATATAACTGTTAAGAACCTTTCTTCATATATTCACACAGATTAAAAATCTTACCCTTTTTTTTTGGTCACTTTGCAAGATTGAACTAATGAAATCAGCAATTATCATTACAATAGTGTTACATGATAGTTGTATTCCTCACCACTTAACTGCTGCATGCTTTCATTCACAAAATGTAGCACAAGACTGATCTATGAATCTGTACAAAGAGGCAACTGATCTAGATCGACTGCTACGCTCATAAGCATGAAGCTCGATCCACTTAAATTTGGAAATCGATTGGAAAGGTACCACTCTCTGCAGCCTCAAGTTGTGGAAGGATTGAAGCATGATTCTTCAATACTGCAGTTTCAATACTTGAGTTCGATTCTTGAACTTGATGGCCGCGGTTATGCTTAGACTTGTGCGTTCTGTCTATCATTGGTTCAGCCGGGTTTCTCTCTTCTCTCTTCTTCTTCTTCCGGGGGAGGCGCGCTTCTGCCCAGAACAATAAGGTTAAATTTTAGGCAGTGCTCTAGACTGAGCCTGCAGTATACGAAGAACATTTTTACATGGATAAAGGCTTGAGAAAAACTAACTGTGAAGGATCAAAGCCCTACCCTTTATATAGGCTATGAGCTACAGAAAAAAACTTGACTCCTAATCGAAGTTGGGCGACACAATAGGCAACAGATAAAGATGTAGTTAATTTGAAAGAAAATGAAGTTTGGCGAGGAGGAAGAGATCTTTGGTGGGTGGGGGTTAAATTATAGAACTTCAAGCTCATGGTCAAGATCAGTTAAATTAACCACTGCAAAAAACTAACTGTGAAGGCATAACTATTCCAGGAACAGTTCTATCTACTTCAATGTTTTCCGTCTCGAACAAGATAGCAATTTTCAAGAAAGATGGAAAAACAAGTTTTTGCAAAAGGAAAAACAAGATCCAAAAGAAGCCTAGAGGACATAATCTAATTTTCTTGCCCAATACAGATGTTCATAAAAGAAGAACTGTGAAAATGAAACCCACAAATTTAATTTAAAGAGGAACTCAATTTTCAGCACCCAATTGATTACCTGTCTCTGCATCTGAAGAATCTGGGTCTGTCAAGCTTGAATTTCCTCGAGAACAGCATAACCATACTCTTTCGTCCTCATTTTCAATTTCAGATGCAATAGGAACATGCCAGTGGCCAATCTCAGATTCCTATTATGTCAACAAAATATAGATAAAATGGGAAATTCTTGATTTATTGTTGCCTTCTAAGGCCAGGCCACTGTATATTGTCCCCAATATTCAGTCAGGGATACACTGGACCATTATATAATCTTTTAAGAAGGCCAAGTATGGAACACCGACCTGTATAACAACAGAACAAGGAGGTGGCATGCGAAATGCTGGACCAGTTTCAGTAAAACTGAAACGAACCTACAATTAAGAATAAGTAGAAAATTACAATGTGGTAAATCATTAAAAAACATTGTGTTCCTTAATTGATAACTAGACTGCAAGAACAAACAAAATTTAACAAATTACATCCTTAAAATAGTAAATCCTTTCGTGCGCTTTCCAACATAGGTGAACATGCTGCATGAGTACGGGAATTAATATTTATGTAATCATCCTGTCTTTAAAGTTTTTTATGGGAACAAACGATTGGGCAATAAATCAATTCTAGTTAGTGATCAGCTAAGATTTAAATAGCAATAGTATATATATCCAGAAAGCATATATTTACACAATGGCACGACAAAACAAACACATTTTTACACAAATAGCTCCAGCACTCAAATCCTAAGGAGTTACCTGGTGCCTTTCTTTCCATTTAGGAAAAAAATCATTGCCTAAAAGTTGAAATAGATGATCTCTCATCTCATCGTTGGTCACAAGCAAGCATTTGCACTTTATAGCAGCATACAACCAGTACCTGAAGAACAAGTTATTCACTAGTGAAACTAAAGAGCAAAAACTCTAGAACATCCAATCAAGCATATAAGTTTAAAGTATTGTATGAATTTCTCGTTACCAATCATCATTTGATCCAGTTGGAGTAGCATAAAGAGCATCAGCGTTTTTCCACTTATCAATTAATGCTCTATTAAAAGGCTCATCCATCTTGTCCCCTGTAATTCGCCTATTATGCAAAACGATGAGTGGCCATTTCTTTGAAGGAAGCATCTGGCGTATTCCATTCACAACTAGATTGACCTGTTAACAATCTAATTCATATAAGTGACCAAAAGAAGGGCATAAAATATGTTTCGTAATATCATATATGTGCAGCAAATCACTAGCCTTAGATGGTTTAAATTTTCTTTGGCTGTACAGGCCAACATTTGCAGCATCAACCACTGCTTCAAAAGGTCCATAATAGTCAAGCCATTTCTGTAGGGCATAAACATTTCATTTCAACAGCCTTGCACATTCATCTAAGCAGGAGAAATAAGAGATGGATCAACATACTTGAAATTTCTCAAAGCTTGAATTTCTCTCCCTCTGTGCAGCTATAGATGCCACAGACTTCGCAAAGTTTTCAGTTTCTACTGGATCAAGGTCAATAGTAACTAATTTTTCCCCGCAACATTTGCATACTCCGTCCGAACCAACATGGGTATGAGAGACAGCCCATTTCCCTTTACCCAACCAGCCAGTCCCATGCCAGCCACCTCCACCATTCTCCATTGCTTGGATGATCAATTCTTGATCCCATTTCCTCCTACCCACTCGTGAAGCCACCTTGCTCGTAAACCACTTCTCAACCAAATCCGCTGTACTTGGTGACACCTGCCTCACACTGGCCCTAAGCTTTTGCAGTATATAATAGACCCTATCACCTTTTGCAGCTTCTATGCTTACTCTAAGAAATGCTTGCAGTTCTGGCTCCTCCGGATAAACCCCGTTTTCAAGCATATGTTTTTCAACTTTAAATGCATTCTCAACATCTCCATTACTGCAGAAGATAGATAGAGCAGGGCCATATGATCGTAGTCTCGGATTTATACCATATTCTTTCATTTGTTGTACAATATCAAAAGCCATTCCACCATCACCTAAAGCCATAGCCATTCTAGCTATAGATGTAAATGTTGCTTCGTTCATAGGAACCTCTTCCAAACGCATTTGGTTATATATTTCGAATCCCTTTTGAAGTGCAACTCTTTTCATCTCCTTACTCACTTGGATTCCATCAACTCTACTCCCATCATCTCTACTACTCGAATATCCCGGATCCTTCTTCATAGATCGGACCAAACCATCTAAACTTAGTTTGTTAATATCCAAAGAACCATTAACAGAACTACTTAAACTCGAACCACAACTTGTCACTTCATCAACACCAACCAAAGGCTCCCCCTTCATAATTCTATTTTCAAAATAACTCATTTTCACCATTTCAGCTACGTCTGAGCTCACACCATCACCTGTACTCAAACTCCGCTCGCGGCTGCCGCTTTTTGCAGGGTGCACCACACCAGCAGCTGCAGAGGAACAGAGATACAATAGCACAGCATAATGATACTGCTCAATGGCGATGCCTTCCTTTCTAGCCAAATCAAACAGTTTAATTGCACCAGCAACATCACCCCTTTTCGAGCAAATATCCAATCCAATCCGCAGCGCAGTTCCCGGAAGATCATCTTTGGATTTCTTGTTCCTTCTCTCCTTCTGATCCACATTATCTCCTGATTTCCTTGCACGCTCATTTGAAACTCTCGAAGTACTAGTCTTTCCAGTATTTCTCACGGATTTCTCACCCTGAAACCTCGTAGGAGATGCCCCCGAGGCCACATCGCTCCGTCTCTTAGAAGTTAACCTAGCTTTCGAATGCCTATCCTTGAGTATAACTCTTCTCTCAGCAGGCTTTTCGGCATCAGCCCGGTTAGTTTCGGGCGGTTCTCGACCAGCCCTTTTGGTTGTATCAGAGAAAGAAGAAAACCCAGAAAGAATATCAGCATTTGCACCGGAATCAAGTGCGTTTCGGGAGATGCGCTCCGCTATGTCACTCGGTAACGCCGTTTCATGACGAGCAGCGAGGCGTACAGTAGCTTCAGTTATGAGTGGGTGTTTTGACGGAGGAGAATCGTGGAATTGTAAAGCGGTGAGAGAAGAAGAGTACTTACAGTGGGAGAATGAGGAGAGAATGATTTGTCGCAGTTGCAAAGGTTTGGAGCCATAATTGTACATATAGGAGGAGGAGAAGGAGGCCATTTGTGGCCTTTGATAAAAGCTCGCTTCTAATTCCTCTTGGGTTTATGTATTGCTTCATCCTTATCGTATTGGATAGTGTGGAAAAACCGAATGTTCCTTCATGCCTATTGCCTAAATTTTCTATGAAATGGATAGTTGTATTAGTTTATATATTATTCTTCTTCTAAACAAGTAGTCTCTTTGTCCCGATTCTTTGTTTCATGTTTCCTTTTTGAGATATCTTATTTATATGATCCAATATCTAAATTTTGTATTGTTTTTTTGCATGTTGTTTACAAATTTACCCTTATAAATTGAACATAATTAATATAGTTATTATTAACAGTTATTGCTAAATAAGAGTAATTCAGAAAATTTATTTAAATATTTAATATATTCATAAATGAGTTATGACATTTGTGTAAGTTAAAATAGGACCAAATAAATAGGACGGAGGGAGTAGTATTATTTTACCTTCACTAACCTTTTATTTCTACAATATCTTGGATAACTTGTTTCATTTGGTTTATATGAAGTAGGATGTGGGAGCCCGGGCGAATGTAGAACTTGAATATTGTGAGGATTCAACTTTAATTTCATGGATCAATATTATATAATTTTGTTTTTATATATATATATATATATATATATATATATATATATATAAAATTGAAACGCCGTGGGATGGCCGACCCCGTAAGACTGTAGCATGGCCGACCCCGTAAGACTCTCTACATGGCACCGTCCCTAGTTGGAGCAAGAAGAGTTTGTCATATAAGAAGTATAAATGGTTTTTGCAAGTATTCTAGTAAATGTACTAAAGGTAAAATAAATGAATATGAACTACTCCAAAATAAGAAGAATTCTGAGCCTATACAAGAATGAGAGATCTTAAAAGATTGAGCCACCTGAAAAGTTTCTTAGAAAAAAATTTGTGTTGATTTATGAAATCAGTCGTTGATCTGGAAGCAAACATAACCGACCTCGGGTTAACTCCTCTGAATCCTGGACCTATAAGTTAGGCTGTTATTTGTTAATTGTTACATAATACAACATTAAGAAAGTATTCCATTGGTTAAGACTTCATGGAAAGTGTAATAAAGAAAATGAAATGAAAAGAGCAAATGACCAGAAACCAAAACCGAGCTATTCTCACTGAGGAAATTTCTTCCCCTAAAAAATCTTACCATCAGTCCCATTGGATGCTACAGAGAATGTAGTATCAGAATTTGTATTGGCAACATTCACTTAACTACTACTGCTATTATAATGTGAATATATACATACAAATCAACAATGCAGACCAACAGCTATCTGGCCTTGACATGCAATTCTTACACCAATGGCCCTGCTAGAGTTAGCTTCACAAAGGAACAACTATCTGCAAACAATTTGATAGATGACATTGCACCTGATCCTGAATTCCTAGTGAGGAGAAGTCTATAACTTGTTTCGATCTTCAGATTCCAATTCCTTGATGCTGTTCAAGACTTTTTGAACCTTCTTCGACAAGGACTGATTATGCTCTTCAATGTGCCCAACAATCATATGCAGTTGCCTCTTGTATGTAGCAGCTAACTTTTCGGAAGTCTCAGCTCGATTTTTGGCAATAGCTAGTTGTAAAGATAGTTCTCGGATTTTATCATGTTCACTCTGCACAAACATGATGGTGCAATAAGATTAGGAATACATTAATGCAATGGGGAGAATCAAGAGAAACAGTAAGAAAGGGAGTCTATAATTTGAGTCTAACTTTTCTTCAGCAAATTCAAGATTTATGCTAATTAATGCATATTAGTGGTTGCTGATCAAAATTAGAATGAAGTGGCTCACTATGGCTGAAATTATTGAAAAAAAATGCCCTTAAAATTCACAAATATAACGAAACTATAAAAGTGATAACAACACCTATGGTTATGCTGATCTCTAAGACACCCAAGTTCCATGTAGCAAACTGAGTTAATTTTCTTGGGGCCATGTCATCATAATTAACCACATAGAATCACACCTATGTTTCTTTAGAAGTTTGAAGGGAGGGTGCAGATACATGATTTCCAAATATTTATCAAGCCAAATACTTATCTCATTTCGAAATAGAACGCATCACTGTTAATGAAACCATGAGTAAGGGGATCAATACTCACCAGGGAATCTAGAGCACCACCATTTCCATAAACATTTGCAGCTAAAATAGCTTGGCCGGATTTCACCAACGGCTTTGCATATGGTGGGGCCATTTCATGATTGTGCTCTTTCACAAATCTCGAAACCTTCCACTGCCCACTATCATCGCAAACAAAAGATATCATTGCTCTACACCCTGTCCTTGTCTCTGGCTTTTTGCAACCAACACCATTCGTATCTGCTTTGTCATCTTTAACACCTTCCTTTGAACAGCAGTAGGTTTTTGATCTCACCCTTTTGGTTCCCATGAAATAGTACTGCTTTCCCCTACGAACATTAAAACCCATGGCTGTTGCATAATCACAATACAACATGTATGCTTCCTCCTCACTGTACACCACTTGCTCCAATAATTTCTTTTCCAACTCGAGAATATGACCTTCATCTTGCCCCTCATTCACATCAACCACTTCTCCAACAGAACGTGGCAGTGCCACTCCTTCTTCATCACTATCTCCACAAGCAGCTTCATGGTGTACCAGTTCGAATCCAGCATTGTCCATCTCTATGAATTACAACAATCAAAGTGTTAACAGATCAACCTCTCACAGCATTTACAATTCATGCAAGTAAATAACATGTAGTGAAGATGACATAAAACACATTATTATTATTCACACTGATTCCCACATTTTGAGCAATTTTCTGAGTAAAAACAACGGCTACACCAATAGTATAATCAAGTCAGCAGTTGAACATTATAACCAGAAAATGAAAACGTCGATCTATGCGGTTTTTACAACATAATTGATATTTTGATTTCCATGAAGATATAATCCGCATCATTTGATAGTAAATTAAACGTTATATCACGAGTGGAGCAATCTGTGTCACGACCATACATCGACAAAACTGATGCGCACACAACAATACAGATTCAATTCTTTAAACAAGACAAGGGCACACAACAATAAATATGACAAACCGAACAAAAGTCTCATCGTCGTTTAAAATAAGTCCCAATAACCTAATAATTCTTGTCAATCCGGGTAGACATCCAAATGCCCGAGATTCAATTCAATGGAACATGAAGCAATAGAAACCTAGACGATGTTTAAAATAATAAATCACCTGCAATTGAACGAGGGGCTTGGTTTACCAAGACGACGGCGGCGGAGGTGGTAGCGGCAGGGACGGCGGAGGAACTGAAAAGTAACTTTGGGTGCATGATCTGCAGCTGATGGACTCCGTAGACCGGGACTACCTAATTAGATCCCAATTGGGAATTATCTTTTTTATTTTTTATTTTCCTTTTCCCGATGGAAGGACTATTTCGTCAATTCATTATCTATACTTCATCCCCTATCTTTTTCATTTATTTTTCAGTTCTATAATATTACTTTCATTTAGAAATTTATAAAATAATTTTTAAAAAGTAAATAGAAAAACTTATATAGCTCTAATATAATATTCTCCCAAACCCTAACAATTTTGTTTATAACAATTTTCATTGTACATTAACTAAAATCATTTCATTCATGTGCCTCATTAAAACTTGAATCCATAATTTATTGAATACAAATAAAATGCTTAACATCAATGTTATGCACAACCAAACTCATCATGTCTCACTATGTGTACTAAACATTCATGTAGGGTTCGTTTGATTTGTATGTTTCGGAATAAGGGAATGAAATGATTCTAAAACCTACCGTTTAGTTGAAAGATATGAAAAATGATAAATAAGAATCATAACCAAATATTTGGGAATCAACAAAACCTTATTAAATGATGGATTTCATACTCAATTCTAAATCTCATTACCAAAATTACTTAAATCTTATTTTTTATTGTATGTTATTTTATAATTATTTTCTTCTTATTTTTATAATATTATTGTAAAATATTATAATAATTATATATTTTTTAATATATTATATTATTATTATAAAATTAATCTTTTATTTTCTATATTGGTCTTATAATTTATAAAATCAATACGAAAATATATAGATTATTTATTTATTTTAATATAATTTAGTCTTCTTGTTTTTTATCATTAAATTAATTATCATTTATATAATATTATTATTTTTTTAATCTATAAACTAAAAAATTTATCGTCATAATTAAAAATAATTTCCGAACCTATTTTATAAACTAAACATCATAATTGAGAATCATTCCCAAATTTAATCTCATAATACCACAGTCAATTCCAAGAATTAAACCAAACACCCCTTAAGCTTTAAAGAAAACTTTATATTTGTCTGTATGGACTATTTTGAATAAAAATGAAGTTGAGCATAAATTTGGAACATCTACACAATTAACTGCGACATTTGAATGAACTTGAAGATGTACAAATATCCAAAAATATGGAATAATCATGAATAAAAAGATTTCTATTAAATATAAATCAGTTCTAACTATGACTCTATATTTAGTGTTTGCCGCCACATCCAAGAAAAACCAAATGCAGAAGCATGTATTTGTTATATTATATGTCTAAATCCTACACACTTCACTTCACAACTCTCTTTCAGTTACTGTTCTTACACCACCATTTTCAGCAGGCGTGCTTGCTCTCACAAATGGGGCATTACTGACAGCAGCAGCCGGTCGAGTGACCGCAGCCGAAGTCTGCCAAGGAACAGCAGCCATGGCTACACCGTTGCTTGTGTGATGTTGATTTCTAGCATCAGCTCTTGTACTTAAAGCAGCACTGCTTGATAAACCTCTTTCGGTGCCTGATTCTGTCCGCGCCAACGAAGAATATTTGGTTTCTGTAGGGTGGAATTGAGGATGGATCAGAAGGATGAAAAAAACTCAGAAGGATGAAAAAAACTCACCTTTTATTTCTCCTAAAGTGATGAGCCTGTTCAGGCAATCTCTGAACTTTGTTAATACAATTCTTTCTTGCTCCTCATAAGCTTCGGTGACTCTATGTTGGAGCGGCAAAGAAGCGTTACTTTGAACCTCTAACCTATTAGGGGAAGCAGCAGGGGTGAATATTGTAGCCTGTTCATCATGGCACATTAGAGCTAAAGTGCTGGGAGACATTGGCCTCCCTTTCGACGCATCAGCTCCATCGGAACAAGACTCCGCGGGTGCAACCTTCTCAGTCTGGTTTTCAGATGGAAGGCAATTAGGCTGAGCCTTTTCAGCTTCAGGATGCTTCTGGCTTTGAGACTCATCTCGAATGGATGAAGCTGATGAGGTTTTTTGAAAATCTTCTGCTTGCTTTTCAGCTGCATTTTGTTCAGAGAAAATACAGATTTGATGATGATTTTTTTTAGACAATGGATCTTAACATATGAATGAATCAAGCAAAAAGAGTTGAAGCACAATCACAATTGACTTGATGTACGAAATTAATGTTTGATAAAACAGACACACAGTTGTCTCCTAGATTCTTTCCACTTCTATGAACACCCTCTCTCTCTCTCTCTCTCAACAAAGACAACTCTTCGATGTCAGGAAGGTTCAACCTAAAAGTCCAAATCACATAGCAGACATATGATGTAGTCAAATATGTAAAAATATCCTCAAAAGCAATTCGGCTTGGATATTCTGCAAAACCTTCTTAGGCAAATAATAATAAAGCAATGCTCATTAATTATACTTATTAAATGTCCATATATCAACCAGAAAAAATGAGTTACAATGATGTCATATAGACCTTTAGAATCCCATACTTCAACTAAAACTGGAAAAGGATAAGATATCATACTAAGAACGAGGGTGCAACGTTTAACACAATTAAGACCATAGGACTGCTGGAATGTGTAAATGTCCATGCTCACACCCAGAATTGACCATAATCTTGAATAATTAAAAAACCCTCAAGTTTATTCTAGATAAGTCACCACGCTTCTGCCGTATCATCGTTCCACTTCCAAAACCTTGCCCACAGGGGATAAGCTAAGGGGAGTTGTTCTCTTTGAATTACTTAAGAACCTACTTCATAATTTAGCTACTTTATAACATTCTATGCTTACTATCAGAAAATAGATCAAATGGCTAAGGAATACTTCAGCCATCATCTTGTTACATGAAAGCATGAAACTTTGTGCTTATACTCTTAAAGTTGGTTTTATCTTTGCAAAGATGTGGCATGGCCATGAGATAGATGGTGTATAACAAGTGTTGAAGGCAAAGAAGATATATGATATGGATAAATCATGTAACTACTCTCCTTTACCTGCAAGCATTTTTGCAGCTTCTCTCGAGTATACCACGAGCACAGAACAGAGTTCCTTTATGTCCTGGGGCTGAATGATGTCAGCCAATAGAGACCTTCAGATGTAATGCAAAAGTAAGTTGACTGAAGCGATGTAATTTTATTTTGTTCAAAGAATGGCACACATACCTATAAGTAAATTTCAAAGAAGCCATGCTCGATGTAGTAGCTGGACGAGCCACAGTAACTGAAGATGATGAAGGGGGAGGTACAGAAGCCTTAGTATGATTACCCTGCTAATGGAGAAGATAAAGTTTTTGAATCAGAAAGAAACCAAGCAAGTCTCTCAGATATTGAGACATAAGATGAAAATGAGATTATCACATGGGAGATAGGTAAGATGGCATTAACATAATGATGCCTTAGATTTTCATTTGAAACATTTAATCATCCATCTAATCCCAACTAGTCAATTCGTAGATGCAGATGTTACTTTGTCCAAATTAAATTGCAGCCACAAGGAGAACTCAGGCGCTAGAAATTATTACCGAGTAATGTTTTTCAATGAGCTACCCCAATGATAAATATCCATCAAGATTTGTGGTGGAGCATAGCGTGAACAACAGTTTACTTTTTCTCTCGAGCTTTACTCAGGCTCACTCTGAAGTCTAACATACTCCTACTAAATTCTATAAGCTGCATGCCCCAGTTTTACACTACACTAGTTATAGCAATCTTCATATCCTTCGCCAATAATGACTGTGCCATAAACAGATCATTGTTCACTAAGATTTTGTTTTTATGAGAATTAGGCATATATTAGAGAATCTAATATTTGATTACTGATTTCCAATAAATATTGTAATTGAACAATTACTTGTAATCCAACAGAAATTTAAAAGGACTCGGGTGAGAGCCAAATTAATCACAAACTCTTCACACTTTAAATTTAATAATGGATAAGTTAGAAGTTGAAGATTCTTGAGGTCTAACAACAAATCTTACCTGTTGCAACTGTCCAAGCCTGTGAACTGGATCCTTTATAGTTGGTCCAAACAAAAGATCCGGACCTTTCCTTTTTTTGGTTAGTGGAGGAGATCCATAACCAGATGAGCCAATAGCACCTGTGATGGCAGCATTTGCTGCCTGCTGGATAAAGGCAATGTTGCTGCCATGATCACCATGAAAGAGAGCTTGCCTCTCTTCACTTCCTTCATAATTTTTGCAGTCCATGCATTTACAATTTTCAGAACAAAGGATATTTGCTTGGAAACATTCACAGTACTTCTTAAGGCACCCCGATTTCTTGCAGTGGCATCCTTTATTGTGCTTTCCTGTAATAACTTCACCAACCTCCTCCTACATAGTGATAAAAATCAATTATCATGTTATATCATATAATGGGGAAACAGTTTAGGAGGTTTTCTAAATAACTAAAGCAAAAGGCTTATATTAATGTTGCATGCATCAAGTGTATACAATTACTGGTGAGCTTTTAACAAGATCTTCACGACACGTAGCTGTTAAATGTAGCAACTGCTCATACAAACTAAAAAAGTTTATGTTTGCTCTTTGTTTCTTACTATTAATAGAAATCCTATGAAAGCATCTTGGATAATTATAAGGGTGGCAAGTAACAGTATACAAGCTCTGAGGTCATCCATTAGAGGAAAGAAATAAAACTTTAAAGCAACCATAGCATATGTTACCTTAGACGTCTATCAACTACAGCTAAATCTAACATTAGGAAACAGAAACTAAATATACTACTGAACATATAAGATGCACTAATACTTTGTACTAGAAAAGAACTTCAATAAGATGACCCTCTGAGTTCTGACAATACCCTGCTATCCCGAGCTCCATGAGGACTGCTAGCAATTTTTGGCCGGAAAGCATTTGGATTGCGCTCCAGAGTAGCTTCAACAGCTTCACGTCTAGGACCTTCATTTTCGACATTGTTATGACAGTTCACACAGTTGCAACCATCACAGTAGACTCCAGAAGCAAAGCATTCACAATACCTGATCATAACTTGTAAGATAAGATAATACTTCATCCTTGCTCAGAGACATCCACTTCATAAATTTCAGAAAGAGAAGTAAAATTTTGTGAATGTCACCTAGCATAAGGTAAACATCAAATTAAGTTTTTGTTGTGAAAAAAAATGAAATAGCAGCTTACAACTTCAAGCACCGAGAATGTTTGCAATTACACTGCTTTTGCTTCTTTGGAGTACCATCTTTTACTTCATTCACATTTTGTCTGGGCCGTGATCTTGGGGATTCAGGTTTCCTGAGGACAAAAGTGCATTAATACAACAAATAGAAAGGAAACCACCTTGTTACACAACACAAATGTTTAGTTAAATAATGCATAACATAAAATCAAGTGAAATCCTTCGGCAGAAAGGCTGACACATGTTTTTATTCCATCAGGATAAGACAATTCAATTAATATGAAATAGACCAGATAATCATCAACAGAACCCCCAAAAAATAAAAGGAATCAGCAAAAAGCCATATGCTATTTAATTTTAAAAGGAGGAAATCATAGTGATATTATGGCAAGGGAAATTAATGGAAGTACATGGAAAGTTTTTTACAGTCACACACCAAATCAAGAAATTTCTTTCTCCAAATGGTGATAACATAATTGTGCACAAAACCCAAGAAAAAAGAAAGATTTCACTTTGCAAACTTCTACGTAATCTGGGGAGGCATGAACCAACAATGTCATAATATGAGAGAATCAACCCAGTAACAGCCATTTTTGCCATTATTTTAATCTCCTAAAAAGTGACTCGTTATTAGTCCCCAAGTTAAATCTTTCAGTCATTCGTCAAGCTATATTGATTATGCCAAGTTGCAAATGGCAGCAAAGACATATTTTAAACAAATGGCGGCTCACACAACTCGAGTTAAAGAAGGCGGGGGATCCCTAACACCTAATCAATTATTATGTCGATCAATTGCTGCAATTGGATGTTTTGAGTGTAGCAAATAAAAAGGAAAGGTCAAGTTTTCAAATGACTAGTCAACGAAAACTACCCACAATTTCCAAAAAATGCATCATCTCAAACTCCAAAGACGGGATCTTTTTCCACCAAAAGACTCAATCTTTACAACTAATTCAGAGTTGAACAGACGACTCACAGAGGAGGGAGAATGGAAGAATGAGGGGGCGGCGCAGGTGGCTGTTGCATAGTCATGAAAAGCATCTGCGGCGGCTTCACTAAATGCGGCAGCAAAGCCGGAGGTGGCTGCTCTAGCTTCATTAGCTGCCGCTGCTCCATGGTCGATGCGCCTCCAGTAAAATCCAGCTGCCTCACCAGCTTCCTCGCTGGGAAATCAGCACCAGCTGTCGTAGCCTCAGGTTGCGGCGGCGGCAAATTATTCTGAGGGAAATCACGTCCCTCTCTTTGCTCCATCGGAATAAAACCGAATTCAAAACAACAACCCCACAACAAAGATTTCACCTAACAAAACCTTTACAACAAAAAATAAATCAAACGAATACTGCACTCCAATTTCAGTAATTTCCCACTCGAATTCCCCTGAATCCTAAAAACTACAAATCACGAAAATGAAAAGGAACCAACAATCAGAAATCCACGACTCCAGCTCATAAATTAGAACGCAACAAAATTCAAATAAAAAACAAAATCTCCGCCTCAATCGATAGACAGCTCAATCCACACACACGCATATGGATACAAATGTGTGTGCGTATACTCCAATGTACAGATATACGCGCCACCCGCAGCCAGAGAGAGAGGGAGGAAGAATTCTTCGAAATGGGTCTCTGGTTTTGAGTCCCTTCCTCCCTCTCTAGCTTCGCTTTTGAAATTCAATTTCGTGAGGTCGGATGAGCGTCGATATCCCATCCAACGGTCATCCCGAGTAGTTCCAGATCGACGGTCAGCATTCATAGAAGCCACTCACATCAGCTCTCATCCGTTGATCTCAAAGGCGTATCTTTCTCCGGTAATTGAACACATTCAGCACGCACCCGCCACCTCATCCGACTAAACACGTGGCGCGACCCTAGTGGAGAAGCGCAGGAAGTTTATTGTGAGTCCCGCTGCAGGCGAGCTCTTTTTTCCCGATTTTTGATGAGATTCTGTTTCGAGGAAACGGAAAAAAAAATTATGGAAAATTATAATTTTATGGCGCTAAACGTTGACTTGGTGGGCAGAGGGTTTTAGTGGATCGATGAACGGTGCAGATGTCTCGGGAATCACATTGACGGATGAGATCGTTTCCCCTTAGAAACGTGACGAAATTGTCCAGCATCTAAACGCTGTAGTTTTTATGTGGTAAAGGATTGATTGGAATTGAACTTCATTTGAAATATGTTAGGTTAATCGAATCTCCAATTCAATTTAAATAAAAAAGGGGTCAAATTAATGGAGACGGTTCAATGTTATTACTGAGACCGACAGGTGACACCTCGCATCATCGTACCTGAATCTGTGGTTGAGAAAGAGAGAGGAAAAAAAAAAAAAACCCGGAAAGAAACCGGCTTTCTACCCAAATCAAAGTTGGTCACGCACTTTCTAGACAACTAGACAGATTTCTTGTCGTTTTCAGCTTTAATCTTTATAATTATTCACATGCTTTTCTGTTGCTTGGTTACACCCGTCCCTGTTGCTGTATTGAAAAACCCACAAAAAACAGGAAGTGAAATTTATTTGGGGAGTGATATATTTTCACAGTTAATGGAAGAGTTGCGCCTAGGTTGATCAGGCGTGGTGGGTTTTTTCTGTTTTACTGCATTTATTTAACTTTGATCGTTTTTGGGTTTGCCCAACGAGTGAATTCATCAGCATTTGCTTTTATTACATATATCTCAGTCAATTTGTTCATATTTAACGCCTTTGCAGATTCTTTATGTAGCAAGCGTCGAGTTTTTCCTTTATTAGAGAAACAATTCAAGCCTGAGGAGAAAGCTTAGACGTTACAAAACTCTAGGGAAAGTGGAAAAAGACCTTTTTTTTTTTTTTTTTTTGTTTGCTGCTTTTTATACACATGTTTGATGCCAAATTCAGGCTGATGTGTTAATCTGGCCGGAAGTAAAGAATTATAGTTGCAACAAATACCTTTTAGAGTATGCTCTGATAAAGGTTCGTGATTTTGTTATTGTGATAGAGTGTGGACGGAAGTTTCTCGAAGTTGCTGATTAGGAAAAAGGGTAACATAGATATACTATGTTGGCAGACTTGAGAAGATCATCAATACATAAACGAGCTATGGACCCAAGGGACTACGATGAGTCCTCTGATTTTGACGATGCTGCTGGTATGCTTAAAATCTTACTTCTGCTCACCTCTTTTCTTACCTTTAATTAGCGTAGTCCATTGATTTTTAGTAAAAATGTTCTTAGCTGACTTGGATGACTTTATCCTCAATTTGCCATATCTTTGATGGAAATAGCTTAAACTTCTTTTCATTTGAGTATAAATTGATGGGCATATATGAAATAATGCGCAGTCAAAAGCCACTTTTGCTATAGTTTTTGAATTGAAGAAGAGGGTTCGTGGGATTTTTAGTGACTTCATAGGAGATGAATTTGAAATCCATCAAAACCACTATCTCAAGATGAAAATCCATCCAAACGGAGTGGACATGTTATTGTGAAATTGGAATCCATAATAATATATCGATCATTAGGAAGTTGTTGGCTTGTTGCTAAAAAATATGTTGACATCAATATTACGGAATTTGCTCTAAACATACAATGATGCATTTGTGGGGCGTTTCAGAACTCTTACAAAGCAGTATGGAGCAAGATAATGGAAATCCACCTTGGAAGCTTTCCCTTCCACACGTGCTCGTGGCTACTCTAGTTCCCTTCTTATTTGGCTATCATCTTGGGTTTGTTCTTGGACATTTCTCTCGTTGAATGTTTCTCTTGGATCTAGATTTCTTTTGAACTGTTGTGTGGTTTTCTGCAGAGTTGTTAACGAACCTCTTGAAACAATTTCCATTGATCTTGGTTTCCATGGGAATACTCTGCAAGAAGGTGAGCTCTGAAATTTACAATTGGTTGCTCCAATGGTGAGCTATATACTCACATTTGACATTAATATTTTATTTTACAGGCTTGGTGGTTAGTACTTGTCTTGCTGGAGCTTTTGTTGGATCTCTGATCAGTGGTTGGGTTGCTGACGGAGTTGGGCGTCGTAGAGCTTTTCAGTTGTGTGCTTTGCCTATGCTTATAGGTGCTCCAATATGGTACATAAAAAATTATCTCCTTAAAATATCTATTTTGACCTCAGGATCATTTATCATTCTTTAAAGCATATCTTATTTGTTTATTTTTATACTGTATTACTTTAGCACAAAGGAGTAGAGTGTCAGGTAATGGTTTTGTGTCAGGTGAGTGAGTCCTTAGATGGGCATATTCATTATTTTTGTCTTTTTGATTCCTTGAACTTTCCAAAAGTAGTGCCCTTTGTTTGTATAACCTGTCCCTGAAAAGGAAGACAGATGATCTTTAGGAGAACTAATTGAAATAATCTGATGAATCAAGGCTAACCTATTTTAAACAAAATGAAATCAAAGTGTATTATTCAAATATGAAAATACAGCTATTCTCTTTGCATTTTGTGAGAAATGTTTATGGTTCATTCTCCTGACACCATAGTCAGCAAATTCTAGCAGGATTTCACCTATGCAATTCTTCTTCCTTCTAATTCCTGATTTTAATACCTTTTTCACTGTATCGTCTGCCAACTCTATAAACATTATTGCAATTCCCTGCTGTTCATGTTTGTCTTTGATTTTGAGAGATGTGCTACTTCCTGTCTTTCCAGTGCCTTGGCTAGAAGTTTGACAGGAATGCTTCTGGGAAGGGTTTTAGTTGGTATTGGCTTGGGTGTGGGTCCACCAGTTGCATCACTTTATGTCACAGAGGTAGAAATACTTTCGATTTTCTCTGCATTTAATTGTGCTCTGTAATGAAGACTTGACCTTAACCACCTTTGGTTTTAATTATGTGTTTATTTGTTTCCTTTCAAGTAGATCTCACCTGCACATGTGAGGGGTACTTATGGGAGCTTTATCCAGATAGCAACTTGTCTTGGACTAATGGCTGCTCTTGTGGTTGGAATTCCAGTAACAAGTATCTCTGGATGGTAAAAAGATCTCAGCTGAGATAAATATTTGAAGATTTGATTATTGTATAATTATTTGGGTTAAGATCATTATTGTATAATTATTTGAACTAATCTTATCTATGTGCTTTTAATATGTGTTCACCTAGGTGGCGCATCTGCTTTTGGATATCTACCTTTCCTGCTTCATTGCTAGCTCTTCTAATGGTGTTTTGTGCTGAATCTCCACAATGGCTATACAAGGTTCAGTTGTTAAAATTTTCTTCCACACTCCTCGAGATCACTAGCCTATTGAGCCATTGGGATTGAGTATTTTATCAAAGAGATATCATGTTGCATAGACTATTTTGAAATGCTAACTATCCTCTTTGATACATAGCAAGGCAGGCATGGTGAAGCTGCAAACGAACTTGAGAGGCTTCTTGGAGCTTCTCATGCCAAAGATGCAATTGTGGAGCTATCAAAGACTGAGATAGGAGATGAAGCTGATACAGTGAAACTTGCAGAATTGCTCTGTGGGCGGCACTCTAGAGGTACGTATAATTAGCTTTTAATTCTACAGCGTTATATATGTCAAGTGATAAGTTATTGTTTTTACTCAAAATTCTTTGTTATTTACTCAGTTTTTTTGCAGTTGTTTTTATTGGATCAACCCTATTTGCTTTACAACAGCTTTCTGGAATAAATGCTGTGTTTTATTTCTCTTCAACTGTATTTAGACGTGCTGGAGTTTCCTCGAACCTGGCAAATGTGTGTGTGGGTATCTCAAATTTAACAGGTAAAATTACCACTTTTCTTATGGACATACATAGACGAGTTTGCATTTGTGAAGTATCTTCCTTGCCTATATAAGTCTGGTGGTACGAGGAATTCATGTTATTGTCCGCAGGTTCCATCATTGCTCTGGCGTTGATGGATAAACTCGGAAGGAAGGCCCTTCTCCTGTGGAGCTTCTTTGGCATGGTTAGATGATTCTCAGTTCTGTGTTGAGATTTGAATTTCGGAATCATAATGTGACTATGCATGCTGCTGTTTTCCCTATCAGGCTGTTTCAACAGTTATTCAAGTTCTAGCATCAGCTTCAGGTTCTGTTGGGTTTCTTCTATCTGTCGGTGGAACGATGCTGTAAGTCTTAGTTTCAGCTTCCTAAATTCAGCATTACTGTGGATTCCAATTACAGAATTTGCAAATTATGTGCAGATTTGTATTACTGTTTGCTGTTGGAGCTGGTCCAGTTCCTGGCCTTTTGCTTCCTGAAATATTTCCCAACCGTATCCGAGCGAAAGCTATGGCATTTTGTATGTCTGTGCATTGGGTATAATTGGTTTCCTTCCATCTCTTATAATAATTCATGTCTGAATATCTAATAATATATATATTTATTGAGAAAACTGGTATTCATCCAGGTGATAAATTTTCTTGTTGGGTTGCTTTTCCTGCGCTTGCTGGAATTCATGGGGCCTCAGCTGCTCTACTCTATGTTAGGTTCATTCTGCTTGGTAGCAGTGGTGTTTGTGAAGCAAAATGTGGTGGAAACCAAAGGAAAATCTCTTCAAGAGATCGAGATTGCTCTCCTCCTTCATGATTAGCATTCAGAGTCCCTGAAATGTTGTTTGGAACAGGTTGAATGTATTTGTATGCCATTTTTCAACAAAAATACTCACTCATAAAAGTAGAACAATCTCTCCACAGTTTTTGGTCTCTCCATATAAATATATTCTTGCTGATGAAAGGTAAAAAGATTTAAGTTTTAAGGTATAAATGAAAATCCCTGCTCTTCAAGAGAACCGGATTGAAAAACCATTTTCTGTGGCAGTGACGAGTGAGGGGCCGAATTCTGAATCTGAATCAAACCCTTCTTCTTCATAGTCATTCCAATCAACTGAGGAGTCCTCATCCCCACTCCCATGCTTGGAGGGGACCCTTAACTCAGATATTGGAACTGGCAAAGGATCTTCGTTCAAATACTTGTCGTGAAGCAGTTCCATTGCAGTTGCTCTGCTACCTGGATCGAAGCTCAATAGCTTCCTCACAAGAAGAACCTCGTCGGGAGATCGATTACCGAGGCATGCTTCTAAACCGATGGGCTTCTCTACTTTACCAAATGATATGATGTTGTAGTCCGGAAGATGCGCACAGCCTGGCCAAACATCCTCAGTCAAGTTGCCCACAATGCTAAATATTTTACCCAGCTGGTCAATGTCTGAGGAGCCTGGGAATAATGGTTCCAGGCTCAGAAGCTCAGCGAAAATACATCCCAGTGACCACAGATCAACCTCTAGCCCGTAGTTTGTGGAACCATAAAGCAGTTCCGGGGCTCTGAACCACCGGGTTCCAACACACGAGGTAAGGGAACCGTTCCCATCAACTCGGCCCGCCTCAGATTCGTAAGAATAAGAATGATGAAAAGGATCCTCGATATCACTCGTCGTGCATGTAGCTAAACAAGAAGCTGCTCCATCATGAGTTATGCTTTCATCATCAACTTTGTGGAAATCGCTCATTCTGAGGTCTTCTGGCTCTGCAGCCCTTTTTTCACTGCTTTGTTGTGGACGCTCTTGAGTGGACTGATCTTCTTGTCTGGGAACGGTCTCTGTTGGCTGAGGAAAAGTTGCTTGATTCGACGAAGGGTGCTCGTCAAATTGATTATAAGCACCCTCGTTGACAAATCCAGGTGCAAGAAGTATCCTAGCCTAAACAAGGAAACCAAAAAACATTTCAGTGCCGCAGTGTAAGCATTGATAATGATTGATCAATCATGAAGACAGTGACTGTCTTATAACTAAATGGCGGTTCTACTCCATCAACTTTTAGATTTGCCATAACCTTTTTTTTTTGAATAAGTGTACATTAATCTTAAACTCACACACCCAGATGTCCCCTGGGAGCTCGAATTTGTGACCTCTCAGTCACAGGCAAGGTGCTTTAACCACTATACCCCGAGCGAAGGGACAACAAATATCAGCAAAGGAACATTACGTTTCCAAATATCAGCAAAGGAACATTACGTTTCCAGACACTTATGTAAGTCCATAGGCTCATGTGCAGAACTAAGATGCATACACATCACTAATGATGTCAAATCCCTATCACTCTGCCATTTAATTCCAAGAAAAAGGAACAATGTAAAAGTGAAATGCTTTATGTATGTAAACCTAGTACTTTCCCAACAAGCCAGATAACTCCAGCCCCCTACACCAACCTGTTCAGTAAATTTGTATGGACCAGATTATGAAGCTGCTTCTATAACATCACTGTTTGACAATGCCCATTACATTAAAAAAGGACTATTTTTACAGCGATATATAATACACCTATAGGCTCCATGTTTATTTATCCCAGCAGTACTAGATCACAGGCTACAAATCTCTTTCTCATGCACCATCTTTTGTGGAGTAACATGACTTTGAGTCCATAAGATCTCTCCTTTACCACACAAAATACCATATCTGACATCATCATAATCAGTCTAAACAATGATAGATTCTTTCTATAGTTTGAAAAACAGTCTGTCAAAAGCATTGGCCGACAAGGGAAATATTTATGAAATGAAAACAATGACTATGCCATGATCCACCATGCACACTAGCTTGACTGCAATCATTTTAAGCAGAAGGCCAAATCAATAAAATGAAACAGTTGCTATGCCTTTTACCAGATTATAGACACTTATCATGAGTAGTAGGAAAACCTATCTTGGATAAAAAGGAAAGGACCAAACTTTCTCTTGCCAAATAATGTCATTGTGCTTTTCATTAATGTGCACAGAAATTTTGATGGCAATTGGTGGAATGATCTAAAATCTGCAATTCTTCATCTTCATAAAAATTTAATAACATCAGCAAACAATCCAATTTTCACAGCAGACTAAAAATTCAAAGAGATAACAACCAAATAACACGTAATTGCAATTACCTGGCCGAAATCGGCGACTTTGAGAATGCCCTCGGCAGAAATCAACAAATTCGAGGGCTTCAAATCCCTATGAACAATGGAGTTGCGGTGGCAGGCGTCGACCCCGCGCAAAATCTGCACCATCCACCGCTTCACCTCGCCGGGGGTGATCCCGCCGTCCCACTCCGTCTTGGCGGCCTTGACAACGGCGGAAAGATCGGTGGGCAGGTACTCGAGCACCAAAACGGCGTCTTCGTCCTCCCTCCAGAAGTACTCGTGGAGGAAGACGACGTTGGGACAGTTCTGGAGGGTCTGGAGGGCCTCGATCTCACGGAAGGCGGACTGATAGTCATGGACCTCTTTCAGGGCGACGGTGGTGGAGTCGGAGCGACGGCGGGCCTTGTAGACGTCGGAGTAGGCGCCAGATCCCACGCGCTCCAAGATTTCATATTTCGCCGTGATCTCGCGGCGCGTGTGGATGCTCCAGCTCTTCGACGGCGGCTGCTCCATCGTCCGGCGGGAGGAGGGGCCTCGGGTTTCAGCCGTGGTGTAGTGGTGTGAAAAGTAGAAGATGACTTCTTGCGTCACGCGTGTTGTGTCGTCGGCACGTGCTTCTCGTATTTGGAATTTATATTTGGATTATATTTGGGGTCTTCAACAAATAGGATTTAATGTAATCATTGTTGGACTAAATTGCATTTTGTTGGACTAAATTGCATTTCAAAAAATATATAATAATAATTGTTGGACTAAATTGATAAAACATAATCTGATTTAAATATTATATTTTTTTTTCTTAATTACATCTACTGTTTGATTCAAAATTGGATACTGAGAATTCACAATTTACCTACCTCAAAACAAAAAGGTTCACATTAGAAAAATAAATAAATAATACTCTCTCCGTCCCATTGAAGTAGTCCCACTTTCTTTTTTTGTTTGTCCCATAGATTAGTCCCATTTTCCTAAAATGGCAACCTTTTTCACACTCACCAATAAAATATTAATTCCACTACACTCACAACCCTTAATTCCCGTGCCGAAAAGAAAAGGGATTACTTTACCGGGACGGAGGGAGTAGTATCTTATGATTTGATTTTGGAATGTAAGAACCCAATGTCAAAGAATGACAATTGGTGTAAAAAAGTATAGACAATGAGTAACTCTTGTAAGATATTTATTAATTGAGTAAAAGTTAACATGAATGAACTGAATTCATAGAAACAAAAGGGATTACGAAGCTATACAAGTATGAAACTACATAGTTGAGTAGAGCTTAAATAATTTAATATTTGCTACTCATAATTAACATGGTACACCATATTCGCCGGCACTTATTTTAAGAAATCCCAAAATTAAGCGTACTCAATGCCTCGATCTAGTACAAAACTATGATGGATGATGTGTGAGAGTCAAGATAAAATATAATGGAAAAGATTTGTGTTAGTTTGTATCAAACCATTAATGAGTAATGTGATGAATCTTGGGTAAGTTTGTTCGAAGCCTAGCTAGGGCCGTGGCGTTACAAAAGTCCAAATTTAATATAATTATATTTTTAGATGCAATTTGCAAATCATTAGGTTTACGATTTTCTATCATTATAAAAAAATATAAACGAAAAAACTCACTAATTTTAACCCCACCTCCCGACAATGAAAGCTAAATTCCCATTCTTCTAGTGTGCCATTTAATAATAATATGTCCAACAAATTAAAAAAAAATAAAAAAATTTAAAAGTAAGAGACAACATGGACCAAATGAAAAAGAAATATTATTCGTTTTTTTATCTTCTAAAAATCCTAATCAATGAGTAAATGCGTAGCATTTTCCTTCTCAACCATTAATCACATTATTACAAATCTCATTTCCTACTACCCTCCATGATCCATTGACTCATTTACCCCATCTCTCTCTCTCTCTCTCTCTCTCTCTCTCATACACAGACACTATATATATGTATCATATGAAGCACACGAGCGTACATGTAATTGTAGGCGCATATATATCACACATGTGAAGCTCATGGAACAGATTAATCTGGAGTTCATGTAGAATGGATGAAAGATGATATGATCCAATATATGAAGAGTACTTCAAGAAGAAGAAGGCGTTGATGTTTAGGGTTTGCAGTTTCAGAGGGATAGTTTTCATGGTTGTGCTAACGGTATCCCTCTCGCTTCTGCCGCTCCTTCTGCCGCCGCTGCCTCCACCGCCGTTGATCCTCCTCCTCATCCCCGTCGCCATCATGGCGCTGCTCCTTTTCTTCGCCTTCATGCCGCCCTTGCCGGCGGCCTTGCCAATCCGTAATTCCGTCTGAAGAATGTGTACGTATCTACACTCGCAACTTAACCCTCTTCATGCTCAACTCTTTGATAAATCCTAGTGAGAGAGAGAGAAAATGAATGAATGAATGAATGAAAATTAAGGGATTATTACAAAGAAAAAAATTAAGAATTTCATAAGTCTCCTCTTTGCATTTTTCTTTTGAGAAATTTATGTAATAAATCCAAAAGATAATAATTAACTTTTATTATATATATGTTTTAAAGATGCGATGATGTCTATGTGAATGAGAATATGTGGCTTGTCTATCCTAGGATATGTCGCTAAAAAAAAATATATATTTTAAAGATTATATTAAAATGACTAATTTAGTATAAATGCTGGTGTAACATCAACAAATAACTATTCATAATTGTAATTGAATGACAATATGTTCATCTTTAGGTAGATAATATTAATTTTATGTTAACCTTTTGGGCAGGTTCATTGTACGTGATGTTTTTATATGATGCTCATCTCTACATCACATTTCATTAGTGTCCATACCTAATTTGTCTGAATATACCAATTTGTGTCAATTTATACGGTTAAATATTTCTTACCATCATAATTCAAAATTTATATATGTAAATGTAATTCCTCTTATAATAAACTCTTCATTTAATTTTATCATACTATGGTTAGCTATGACACGTGTCATAGTAATACCTCAAACTACTAAAAAACACATCTTTAACAAAAAAAAATAAAAATAAACTTATTTTAAATATATATTTTTTCATTCGTAAATTCTTTTGATATTCGAAATAACAAATTCTAATATAAACGCTCATGTATTTTTTAATAAAAATTATAATCAGATCATGTCAAATATGTCGCACGAGAGCAAAACATTACCCAATAGCATGGTAAAAAAAAAAATTGAAGATGCACAGTTTTAGGATTTACTCATTTCATGAAAATTTTGGAAATGGATCATTAATTTTTTTTTTCATACTTCTATCGAAAAATCAAACGGAAACTATTCACATACGTAAGTAATTGCCGAATCACATAAATTCTTGTATCGCTTAGTTTACAATTCTTGTCTACTCCACCAACATGTGCGTAGGCCGTAGGCAATTACCAAACCACGTAACTTCTTGAATTGCATGTTTTATAATTTTCGTCTATAATTCATATGTTAAATAACCTATATTTCACAATATAACTTTTCATACAATGTGCTACTAAAGTAGAGTTAAAAATCTAGAAGCTCATACCGCAAATACCCAAATAATAATAATAATAATAATAATAATAATAATAATAAAGAATAGTTAATTAATTGTCCCTAACAAAGAATAAAAAAAAGGGCTTATGCATGCATATGTATTTCATATAGAATGGTGATCATATTGAAAGAATTTAGTGCCCAAGTTTACTATTAATACCGTGGTGTTGAAGAGTTCAACACTGCAGAATTCAATATGTTTGACTAACAGAGTAATGTTAAACAGAATGTAAGAGATGTCAAAGTTTAACACACAGCTGAAAAGTAGACCAGACACAAAGAATTATTTTTCACAAGTCTAGAGTTTCTAAACTTGCAAGAGCCTTACGGCTAAAAACAGATTCACTATGATAATGAAGAATACACAGCAAAATCGAAATAATAAATATCCAAACCTCTCCTCGGTTCACTCCCTCGAAGAAACTTGAATTTACATAGAAGTAGAGACTACAACTATGAAAAGTCGTGCTTACGAACACACGATTCAACCCTAAAACTCCTCTACCATTGGATTCACTCTCCGGAGGTAGGATCCTTATTTGGCTTGAATGGCTTTGTGAGTTGAAGACACGGGGAAGGTTTGCAACGCCTTGTAGAATGATTTCTCGATGAATAATGTAGGTCGTTCCCTTTATTTTTGCATTGCAACACTCTTTTTATAGGCCTAGATGAATGCATCCTCGTGCAGGTATGGATATTTATATAAATATCTCAACTGCAAAGACTAAAGATAGATATGTTAAAGATTCAGCTCTATCCCTAAAAATCAGGAACAACTTTAACATATATCCCTAGAAACTAGGAAGTAGATCTATTCAAATATATTTATAGATAAATCAAATCTATTCGTTTCCATATCTTTATAAAGGAATACGAAAAAATAAGGAATGATAAGATTAACTCAGCACAGTCTAACACTACGATGTTAAACATGTTAAACATGTTAAACATAGGTGTTAAACATAGCATTAACTCAGTCAATTCTAACACCACGATGTTAAACATAGATGTGTTAAATATTGCATCTTCAATCTCCCCCTTAAGCTTATCATTCTTGTAAGCATTCCAATACAGCACTTGTAATTCAATTCTATTCGTCCTACACAATGAAATATTAGACTGCACCATAAAAGATAAAAGATTAGACTTTTCACACAAATATAAAAACTAAATACTTCTCCCCATGAATGATTGCATGAAAGAAAAGCTTAAGATTTTATGAAAAGTCCTTATCCAACATCTTTGAAATTCAGCCCACAAACTCACGCCCACTTGATCAAGAGAAAAGGGAGAGTGCAACACCAACTTTAACACATTCATACCTCTGAACAAACTGTGACACCAAGGAACCCTTCAACACCATTTTTTTAAATATTTTTTTACATAAGGAAAGTAATAGAAACTGCAAGCCTTCAAACTTTAACACCAGAGTGTTATATCCGAATAAAACAAACGATCTGATAAATAACAATATCATGTGCCATTTTCCACAAAGACAGTGTTTGTAATAACATTCTGTCTCCAGTACTTAGCTTGCGACATACAAATTCAGCATGTATTACCTCATCATTCGACATGTTCCATATAGACAGTGTTCCTAGTAACACCCTGTCTACAGTACTTGAGAAATAATGATCGTACATGACAAACATATACTCAATATTTTGACATTAAGGCCTAACTCTTGTGCCTACCGTCTTATAACATGAGTTTTATACTCCATGTATTGACCTTAAGGCCTCACTCTTGTACCTACAGTCTTATAACATGGTTTTTTTTTAAATCAGATCTTACAGAGAAATGATATAACACAACTAATAATAAAGAATCAGGTAAGCTGAACAAAAACTGAAAAATAACTGAATGTTGATCGACACAGTATTTACAAATGATCAACATTCAACTAACACGAACTAAGGAGAATTACACATACCAAGAGACTTTCTAAGATAAGAGAATCTCTCAAAATCAAGGGCCTTTGTAAAAATATCTGCAATTTGATCTTTAGTCGAAATGTGTTTAAGTGAGATAAGATCTTTTTCCACTAAATCTCGAATAAAGTGGTGTCAAATATCTATGTGCTAAGTTCTACAATTTTGGATTGGATTTTTAGAAATCTCAATAGCACTAGAATTGTCACAGAACAGTGTTAAAGTTTCAGTAGGCATACCGTAATCTTCAAGCATTTGTTTCACATTAACACTGTGATCAACATCTCTTGCATAATCAGCATCACTGTAACCTGTAATGTTAGTACCCGTATCTTTTGCATACCATAATCTCATATTTAAAATTCCAGATATATATCGAATGATTCTTTTAACAACTTTTATATGAGACTCTTTGGGGTCACACTGGTATCTAACACAAACACCAACACTGAAAAAAATATCTAGTATACTTGCAGTAAGATATAACAAACTACCTATCATTACTCGATGTTCAGTAGGTTTAACACTAACACCAGTACTATCTTTGCTAAGTTTGACACTAGAACCCAATGGTGTTTTCATAGTTTTGCAGACTCTAATCCAAATCCTTTTACTAAACCTTGAGCATAGTTAGATTGAGAAATTAAAAAAAAAAACATCTCTATACTGCTTAATCTGGAGTCCAATGAAGTAGTTTAACTCTCCTACCATACTCATTTCGAACATGTCAGACATTCTTATGACAAAGTCATCTATAAGTCTAACATTAGTTGCCCCAAACACAATATCATCAACAGATAATTGAGCAACTATGAAGTTCTTACCAGTATGTTTAACAAATAGAGTTTTACCCATATTACCTCTGTTGAACTTTAGATTAAGTAGAAAGTTAGTTATATTCTTAAAGATCTATTTAATTCCAAATATGTTTTTGTCTTTAAGCCTAGGAACTAAGGTCCACACATCATTAGAAACAAACTGACTTAACTCTTCCTGCATATACAATATCCAATTCTCGTCTTTTAAAGCTTCAGAAACATGCTTAGGTTCAGTTCGAGATAGATAACAACTAGAGTGGAAGATCTTAAACTTACAAACTATTTTACCATCTCTTTGTTATTGACGGGGGCTTTCTTGAGAGTTTCCAGCTTTTCCAGCGTGAAGAGCTATGCTCTTTGCCTTGTATTCTTCTTTATGTTCCTTCAGATTTATCTCATAAGTTGTTAGAATACTTACCAGTTCAGCAATCTCTAGTGTTGCAACATCTCTTGCTTTTTCGATTCCAGTGATCATGATGTTAAACTTTTCTGGCAGCGACTTTAACATCTTGTTGACTAGTCTCTTATTGTTGATGGGTTCACCTAGAGCATGAGCTTCGTTTGCCATTGATTCCATCTTCTCATAATATGAGGAAATTGTTTCTTCTTCCAACATCCTGAGATTCTAAAACTTATTAGTAAGTAATCTTATCTTCGTCTCTCTAACACTAGCAGTTCCTTCGAATTTCTCTTGAAGTATGAACCAGGCTTCTCTTGCTTCCGAGCATCTTAATACTAACCTGAAACATACAACATCCATAGAAACAAGTATAACATTTAAAGCTTGTGAGTTAAAGTTAGAGATAAGTCATTCTTCAACACTCCAATGTCGTTCAGGTTTTAGTGTGTTAATAACTCCAGTAGCATTCTTCAGATCTTGGATAGTTGTTTTTGGAGGTGCCCATCCATTCAAACAGCAATCCACGCTCGTTCGTCTATAGACTTGATGTATATCCTCATTCGAGACTTCATTTCTTGAATATTTCTATGAATTTGGTTTGTTTTCTTGAAATGTGTGTTTGTTTTAGTGAAGTTGCTCTCAACGACACTATTGTAGTCGGAATTGAACAATGTCCAATAGTATTTCATTCACAGTAGTTTGACCATGTACTCTTGTATTCAACCACACATTTTCTTTGCTACAAAAAATCAGATATGCATAATGTAATATACAGTCGAACATGATGTACCAATCAGAGGATACACAATGTACCATTCAGACAACACTTTTATCTACATCATGCAACCGCAAACAGACGTGAATAATGTAATATACAGTCAACACATAATGTACCCCTGAGTCAATACATAATGTATCATTCAAACAATCTTTTTATCTATATATATCATGCAACCGCGAAAACATAAACATGGATAATTTAATATACGGTCGAATAATGTACTATAAAGTCGACACATAATGTACCACTTAGTCAATACACAATGTACTATTTAGGCAACACTTTGATCTATATCCTGCAACCGCAAAAAAACAGATATGAATAATATAATACACATGCGACACATAATGTATCACTCAGTCAATACACAATGTACCATTCATGCAGCACAATAATCTATATCATGCAAGTAAAAAAAACATGAATAATGTAATACAAACACAACACATGATGTACCACTCGAACACCTTTTTAATATATAAAATGCAACCACAACAGTGATATTAAGATTTTCCCCAATTTTTATACTAATAACATCAAAATTAGATGAATATAATATGTCATTACATTATTCTCTATATTATGGTACATTATTTATATATAGTACATAAAAGATAACTTAAATTGAAAGAGTTATGATTATTTAAAGTTCTATAAGAATGATAAAGGAGATATAAAAATGATAAGAGAGGGAAAAATAAGAAATAACGTTGGGTTGGTTAATGAGAAAGAATAATATAATTTAATTACCTCATTACCCTTAATATATATTTAGTTACTAAAATTCAAACTTTCAAAATGTAATCCTATCCGTCCAGATTCAAATTGAAAAGTTAGATTTTGCTCTTATATAATATAAGAATGAAAAGTTAGATTTTAGTCTTATATAATATAAGAAATGTAGGTAACCATATAATACAACCCTTTCATATAGAAGAACAAATATGAAAATGCAAAAGATTTTGATTATAAGAAAACAAATTTACTACATGGATGATGATAGAGAGTAAATAGACGAGGAGCCAAGAGAATGAACAATTCCCCCTGCTTGTAAAACTACCAGACATAATTGGCAAAAAAAAAAAAGACAAATTTTACATCAGACATATGAGCAAGCATGTCTTGTTAGAGAAGTTGAACGCTGAGAAGCTGCTCTACCTACGACACACAGCCGCCACAAACTATGCCTCTCCTGTTAAAAAAAAAAACAACAAAAAGATGATTTTGAACACTCAAATTTATTAGTAATGATATGAATTGATTCACTACAACTTTCCCAGTTTCTTGCAACAAAGATTCATGGTGTTAGTCAGTCAGCGCAATACAACTTACATAATGGAGCAACCACTGCTCTGGCGTTTCTTCCGCGACGACGCTACCTCCTTTCTCCGAGGAGGTTGAAGCACCACCATGATTGCAGTATCAAAAACAGCTTTCACATTCTGCCCAAAAAAAAAAAAAAACTCACTCACTCCACTGACTATCAAATTGAAGCAAGTGAATGACATGAGGTAGGTGATGGTCTCAAAAAATATCAAAATCCCCCACCTGCTGAGTCTTGGATACTCCTCCTCATCCCCGTCGCCATCATGGCGCTGCTCCTTTTCTTCGCCTTCATGCCGCCCTTGCCGGCGGCCTTGCCAATCCGTAATTCCGTCTAAAGAATGTGTACGTATCTATACTCGCAACTTAACCCTCTTCATGCTCAACTCTTTGATAAATCCTAGTGAGAGAGAGAGAGAGATACAAAAAAAAAAAATCAGAATTTCCTAAGTCTCCTCTTTGCGTTTTTCTTTTGAGAAATTTATGTAATAATTCCAAAAGATAATAATTAATTTTTATAATTGTCTTATTTTAATATGTTTAAAGATGCGATGATGTCTATGTGAATGTGAATATGTGGGTAGTCTATCCTAGGATATGTCGCTAAAAAAAGATATTTTAGAGATTATATTAAAATGGTAAATGACTAATTTAGTATAAATGCTGGTGTAACATCAACAAATAACTATTCATAATTGTAATTGAATGACAATGTTCATCTTTAGGTAGATAATATTAGTTTTTTGTTAACCTTTTGGGCAGGTTCATTGTACGTGACTTTTATATTATGCTCGTCTCTACATCATATTTCATTAGTGTCCATACCTAATTTGTCTGAATATACCAATTTGTGTCAATGTCTACGGTTAAATATTTCTTACCATCATAATTCAAAATCTATATATGTAAATGCAATTCCTCTTATAATAAACTCCTTTTTAATTTAACCAGACTATGGTTTATGACACGTGTCTATACCTCTCACTATTTAAAATCACACCTTTAACAGATTTACACCCGCACGTTGCGCGAACAAATATTTTTTAAAATAATATACAAATATTCTAATTCAAAATAATGATAAATGATATTATTTACTTTATTGAATAGTAACTTATGTGTCTATTATATATATAAGAGTCTAAGACCACATAAATAATTTTCATGTCAATAAAATATTATAGTAGTCTGCTTAAAAAAATACTATTTGTTTATTGTATAAAAATAACTAACATTTATAAAATTATAATATCAGGTTATTTTTGTAAAACTAAAAAATATTATAAAGTAAAATGCACTAATTTCTCAAATCAATATGAGTTTTAATATCTAGATTGCATTGCAAATATGTATGTCACTACAAAAAAAACTATGTGTAGTGACAATAATGTCAGTGACATTTAAATTTTTGTGGCTAAAAATACATTTATAGTATCAATTTTGCATTTTGTCGCAAAAAATATAATTTGTGACAATTTTATTAGTTGCGGATATTTATTGTCACTAAAGCTAGTGACAATAATATTTTTGTGGCTAAACATATATGTATAGCAACAATAAATTCTTTCGTCACAAAAAATATGATTTGTGACAATTTTATTAGCTGTGAATATTTATTGTCACTTAAGTTAGTGACAATAATATTTTTGTGACTAAACATATCTCTTCTGCAACAATAAATTTTCTCGTCACCAAAAAATATAATTTGTGACAATTTCATAAGTTGTCAATAATTTTTATCACTAATGTTAGTGACAATAAATTTTTGTCACTAAAAAGACTATTTTAGCTACAATAAATTTTTTCATCACAATCTTTTTTTAATTTGTGACAATTTCATATGTTATTAGTATTTACCGTCACTAAAGCCAGTGATAATAATTTTTTTCTTGCTAAAATAAATTTATAGTGACAATAACCAAATTTATCACAATAAATTATAAATAGTGATAATTTAATATATTATCACTGAATTCCACAACAATAATATTTTTGATGATATTTTAAATTTTAATATACTGCACTAGTTCATTATTAATAAATTTTATAAGCCATCAATTTGCTTTTGGTTATGTAATATCTAATACTTTTTAAATTTATGAAATTCTATTTCATACTTCCAAATTTATGAAATTATATCCTATATTATGTTTTATTAATAAAAATATTTAATTTCATTTAAAATATGATTGATGATTATATTACTATATTGAAAATTAATCTATTTAAAGGTGATAAGATCCAAAATGTGTAATTAAGTTAAAATCCAAATCGAATTAAAAACTTAATTATGTTATTTAAATAAATACACACAATTAATTAAGATTATTAAATTTTTAATGAGTTAATTACGTATTCAAAATATTAAATAATGCGTGAATTTTAAATTATATAATTATGTAAAATTTATGTTTAATATAAATTAAAATCTTACGTTATAAATTTTTTATTCAAATTTAATTCTTACTTATCTTATCAATTAAAAAATTACTACCATTTCGGCACATTCTAAAAAATGAAGTAAAAGTAAATATTGTGTAATAGTTTTTTAATAAAAAATTATATCAAATATCAAATTAACAATATTTGCATTTAACTTTTATTTCTTAGAATTCGCTGATGTGGTAGTAGTTTTTTAATTTATGAGATTGTCAAGAATTAAATTTATATAGTGTGAAATAAATTCCACAAATTTATTACGTTTAGATAGATAGCCACTATTAACTTATATATATTAATTATACAAAATAGTAATAACTAATCACTTGGTGCAGTGGATAGATATAAGGGATTGAATTAAGAGGTAAATGGTTCGAATCCTGTTGGAAGCACTAAATTTTAATTTTTCCTATGACTATATGCAGGGTCCTGATTATTCATAGGTGTGGTGCGATGATGGCTCAGTGGTCCTAATTGCTCGTGGTGCAGCACGATGCCGGTGGTTGGTTGCGGCTCGGTGGTGGCAGACTAGGTACGGTTCAATGGTTGGGTGTGGTGCGGGTGGTTAGGTGTGGCTCAATGTTGGTGGGTTAGGTGTGATGCAACGGTTAGGTGCGGTTCAAGGCATTGCAGCTCGGTGGTGGCTCGACGGATGGTTCGGTGCAGTGTAGGTGGGTTCAGACGACCAGGTCAACAACGACTAGGTCTTTTAGTGACGACAAATTTTTACTACTAAATTCAAAGTTTTTGTGATAATTAGTGTTGTGGCTAAAACTCAGGGCCGGCCCTGAGGCCGTGCGGGAGGTGCGCCGCACCGGGGCCCCAAAAATATTGGGGCACCATTTTTATAGAAGTTTTACTATTAATATACTTTTTATTTGTTTTAGTATTGAATTTACAAAATTATATTAATCCTAATATAAAGAAATTCATCTTTAACTTAATTAAAATAAAATAGTAGATGACTTAAATTTATATTTTGCCTTCTAAAAGTTTAAAATTCAAATAAAATTAATAATAAGGTATCAAAATACTATTCTTCACAATATTATATTAGTTATTTTATGATTTAAAATTGTGATTAATCTATTTAAAAGAATTTGAAAAAAAATGTTCTTGAATTGAAAAAATAATCTAATAGTTTGTTAGTTATTTTATAACAAATAGATTGTGAAACTCTTAGTGGTGAGTCTGGTAAAAAAATAAAAGAGAATTATGAGTTTATCTGTAAATGATAGGTATGCATTTTGCTTGCCTATTTTATTTAAGAATTGTTTATTGATGTATATAATCAAAACTTGCATGATTTAAAATAAAAAAGCATGAGTTTTTTGCAATTTATAGTTTTTGAACAACTTGCAATTAAAGATTATATGAGCTATATTTTATACTTATATTATATTTTATTAATTTTTTATGTATAATTATAATAATAAAATAGAGGCACCTTCTATATGCATCGCACAGGGCCCTCGAAATTACAGGGCCGGCCCTGCTAAAACTTCTTTATTTAGTGACAGCACATATGTGTTGTTAGTGGCTAAAATATGTTTATTTAGTGACAACACATCTGTGTGGCTATATCATGACATTTTAGTGACGAATATAATTTGTAACTAATTAATAGTGAATTAGTGATGAAAATTGAAGTCACAATAAGATAGAGCAATAGTGACAGCTAGCGTCGTTCGTCGCTAAACCCTTTAGCCACTATTCAGTAGCCACGACATAGCGACGACATACAATATTGTCACTAAAATGCTATAGTGACAAAATTTATATTTATAGTGACAATTTTTGTTGCTATTATAGACCATTTTTTTTGTAGTGTGTTTTATTGTTCTTCCTAAACAAATTTTACAATTTAAAAATCCTAAAGTTGATTTGCCATATAAATCTTAAATCCTAAAGTTGATTTGCCATATAAACAAATTTTTTAAATTTTGCAATTTAAAAATCCTAAAGTTTATTAAAATCCTAAATTTTAATAAATATGTTTGTTTTATTTTTTTTACATCGCACGGGTGTAAATCTAGTCTTAAATAAAATAAACAACTTAAAAAATGATATAAAACAAAATGCATAACTATCATTTACAGATAATCTTATAATTCTCCTTTATTTTTAACCAAACCCACCAGTAAGAATTTCACAATTTATTTCTTAAAAAATAAATAAATAACTAACAATCTATTAAATCATTTTTCCAGTTCAAAACATTTTTTTTTTTCAAATTCTTTCAAATAGACTAATTACATTTTTTAGTTATAAAATAACTAATAATATAATATTGTGAAGAAGAGTATTTTGATATCTTATCATATGTTTTATTTGGATTTTTCAATTTATATAAGACAAAATATAAATTTAAGTTATCTACTATTTTATTTTCATTGAGACAAAGATTAATTTATTTATTTCAGGATATCATAATTTTGTAAACTCAATATTAAAATAAATTAATAATATATTAGTCATAATATATATTATAAAAATAGTATCCTAATATTTTTTAGACGTGATAGTTAATATCCAAGAGTCAGATAACAAAGCCATAAAAAAATTAAACGTGAGTGACCATTCCAAAATGTTGAATTAAATGGACACAATATCCCAAGAATAAAACTAGTGCTATTTTGGTTTATAAGGTACCGGACTGCACTAAACAATCACAGCTAAATACTGCTCCCTCAGTCCCAACGAATTAGTCTCATTTGGTTTCGGCACAATAATCAAGGAGATAGAGGTAAGAGAAATTAATAATTTATTAGTGTGAGTGGATTACTTTTCCATTTTTGGTAATGAGACAATTATATAGGACAGACAAAAATGGAAAATGGAACTAATTTCATGGGACTGAGGGAGTATTAAATTATGTTTTAAATAAACTAAAAGGAGTATTAAGAAAATCTAAAATAAGAACGATGCTTTTGGTTAACAATACAATAACATTGTTGCGATGGTTTTTCTTTGTTTCTTATTTATTTATAATAATAATGATTATATATTTAATGGTATATATGGCTATTTCTTTTTTTACACTTTCCCAATAATTCATTAATTAGTACTCTTATTTTATTAGAGACTTATGTTTTGTAAAAGAAAATAAAAACTATAGCATATTTTAAGTGGAATTTGATTCGAGAATCGAGATTGAAGCAGTCAAGCTAAATGCCACCAAATTCAATTTGAATAAGATAAAATAATCGAGTACAAAAATCTCCTAACAAAATCTCATATTATGAATATATACTACATATAAATTAAAAATAAATAATTATTCAAGAAGTTTTTGAGACGAGACACGTGGGATTGAAAAAACCGAAATGAATCAAACTCTCAATTATATTTCTAATGCGCAGTACGTCACTTATCTATGAGCAAGCTCCAAAACTTTTTCAATTACAAGCATTCGAGGAGACTAGTATTTTACACAAGACATACATTTTATGCAAAAGCATTCGAAGAGACTAGCTAGTATCTTACAAAGACAAGCATTTTATGCCATCATTGAACATCAAAACGAACTCGGCCGGGACTTCCCGCCTTAACTTCTTGATTACAGACCACAGCCTAGTTAAAAATAATAAACTTGATTTTAAGATTAATTAAATTAGATATTATAGGAATAATCCAGAAAAAGTAATACTCACTCCGTCCCGCTAAGTAGTCTCATTTGCTTTTGGCAGTTACCAATGTTTGTGAGTGTAGTGGAATTAATATTTTATTGGTGAGTGTGAAAAAGTTTGTCATTTTAGGAAATGAGACAATTAGATGGGACAGACAAAAAAAGAAAATGGGACTACTTAGACGAGATGGAGAGAGTATTAGATATTTTGTATGAAAAGGAGAAAGAGAAATTTAGAAGGTCCTGTGAAATCTCGAAGAAACGGTAACTTGCAGAAGGTTTTAGAGAGAAAATATCATGATTATTCCATTCAGAATCAAACGTTTCAATACAATGCTTCTCGTTTATATACACGAGTGAGAAAGTTCTAGATGTACAGTTTTCTTAACAGAAAATGTAACTAACTCAAAATATCTTGAGTTTGTTACGATGCACGTGGTTGCTTCTAGAACCCTTCTTTATTAGCTGTGCACGTGCATGGATGGTTTATTTGATCTTCATAGCTTCGTCCTTACGTACTTGCATGAATCTCAACAGGGGGGGGGGGGCGACCCCCCCCCCCCCCCCCCCCCCCCCCCCACCTCAAGCTGCACTTCCCAAAGTAGCAGCTTGGACAATAAGATGAAGAACGTGTGCACAGGAACAACCTTCGTGAAAATATCTGCTAGTTGAGCTGCAAATGAAACATGAACTGGTGAGATCAGACCAGACTTGAAAGCTGTTCGGACTACATGGCAATCGATTTCTATATGTTTGGTCCATTCGTGAAAGACCGGGTTTTCAGCAATATGGATGGCAGCCTTGTTGTCACAACAAAGTGAAACAGGTAGACGTGGTGAACATCCCAGATCCTTCAACATGTAAGTGAGCCACTGTATTTCATGAACGGTCGCAGCCATGGCTCTATATTCGGCCTCCGCCGTTGAACAAGCAACAGTCGGCTGTTTCTTGGATTTCCAAGATAGAATACAATCGCCTACGAGGATGCAATACCCAGATAGAGATCTTCGGGATGTCCTGCAAGCACCCCAATCAGAATCGCAATAAGTGCGAATATCAAGTGTGGTAGATGAATAATATAATATTCCTCGTGAAGGACATGTAGAGAGATAGCGGAGAACGTGAATGGCAGCTTGCCAATGAGACTGCCGAGGGGAATGAACAAATTGAGACAGTTGTTGAACTGAGTACGTGAGATCTGGCCGTGTGTAGTTGAGATATAACAGTCGTCCAACAAGCCGGCGATATTTTTCCGGCTGAGCAAGCGAGGGAGAAGAAGTGTCATCTTCTGCAAGAAACCATAACCCAGGAGGAAATGGAGTGGACGCAGGTGAACAATCGAGCATGCCAACATCTCTTAGAATATCCGTGGCATATTTAGATTGAGAGATAAAAATACCACCTTCAGATCTAGTGAACTCCATGCCAAGAAAATATCGAACTGGTCCAAGATCTTTGATGGTGAATAGGTTGTGCAAATAGAGCTTGACCTGCTCAATGAGCTGCAGATCCGAGCCAGTGATTAAGACATCCCAGGATCGCAACCTGGCTCTGATACCATGTGAAATCTCGAAGAAACGATAACTTGCAGAAGGTTTTAGAGAGAAAATATCATGATTATTCCATTCAGAATCAAACGTTTCAATACATTGCTTCTCGTTTATATACACGAGTGAGAAAGTTCTAGATGTACAGTTTTCTTAACAGAAAATGTAACTAACTCAAAATATCTTGAGTTTGTTACAATGCACGTGGTTGCTTCTAGAACCCTTATTTATTAGTTGTGCACGTGCATGGATGGTTTATTTGATCTTCATAGCTTCGTCCTTACGTACTTGCATGAATCTCAACAGGTTCTAGCTAGTGGATAGAGTTAGAGAAATCTAGATATTGTTAGAATATAAGAACAAAATGGAGTGCATGAGAGGTCATAGCTAATTTCAAAACCAGAAAAATGGACGAGGACGAGGAGGCTACATGAATAATGGAGAAAACAAAGAGTATGCTCGAGGGAGGAGCAATCAGAAATTGAGGTATGATAAGTCTTCCATAAAATGTTATAATTGTCATAAATTTGGACATTATGCTTCCGAGTGTAGGGGCAACGAGCCCAATGTTGAAGAAAAGGCCAACTTTGTTGAGAATGCAAATGAAGAAAAAGCTAGCTTGCTTTTGGCCTACAACGGATAAGAAGGAAGACAATGACACTTGGTACCTCGACACTAGACCAAGCAATTACATGTGTGGGAAAAGAAGCATGTTTGTGGAGCTCGATGAATCAGTAAGTGGAAATGTCTCTTTTGGTGATGAATCTTAAATTCCAGTCAAAGGAAAAGGAAAGTTATTAATACGGTTAAAGAATGGAGGTCATGATTGTATCTCATATGTTTATTATGTGTCCAATATGAAAATTTTTGAGTTTGATGCAACTCTTAGAGAAAGGTTGTGATATTCACATAAAAGATTATAACCTTTCTTATTATACTAAAAATAATTTGATAGCCAAGGTGCCAATGTCGAAAAATAGGATGTTTTCATTGAACATTAAAAATGACGAGGCAAAGTGCCTTAAGTCTTGTTATGAAGATTCATCTTGGATATGACATCTATGCTTTGGGCACATAAATTTTGGAGGACTGGAATTATTGTCAAAGAATGAGATGGTAAGGGGATTACCATCCATCAAACATTCCGATCAAGTATGTGAAAGATGTTTACTTCAAAAGTAGTCGAGAAGGCCATTGCCATAGGAGTCAAGTTCTAGAGCTCAAAAGCCATTTGAGTTAGTACATGTTGATGTGTGTGGACCAATTACACCAAGCTCCCTCGGTAAAAGTAATTATTTTCTGCTCTTTATAGATGATTTTTCTAGAAAAACCTGGGTGTATTTATTGAAGCAGAAATTTGAAGCATTTGAGGCATTCAAGAAATTTAAAGTATTTGTCGAGAAGCAGAACGGGCTAGAAATTAAAGCCTTAAGGACGGATCGGGGTGGAGATTTCACATCGAAAGAATTCAATGAGTTCTGCCAATCAAATGGAATTCGACGACCATTAACAGTTCCAAGATTTCCACAACAAAATGGAGTCACCGAGATAAAGAATCATACTATTCTCGAGATGGCATGGAGCATGCCGAAAACGAAGAATTTGCACCAAGAGTTTTGGGCTGAAGCAGTTGCTTGCGCAGTGTACCTGAGTAATCAATCTCCAACTAAGAGTATTTGGGGAATGACTCCACTTAAAGCATGGGCCGGTGACAAGCCTGGAATAGTTCACCTAAGAGTATTTGGGAAGCGTATGTACATAAACCAGACGAAAGAAGAAGAAATCTTGAAGATAAAAATGAGTTGTTCATATTTATCGAGTACGATTCTACTTCCAAAGGCTATAAGTTATATAATCCTATTATAGAAAAGGTATGATAAGTCGAGATGTGGAGTTCAACGAAGAAGGAATTTGGGATCTTGACACCGACAATGACTACAACTTCATTCCTCAATTTGAGGATCCAGAAGCATTCGAGCGAGTAGAAGATGCGGTGACTCCACCCATTTCTCCTGTGTAAATTGTTGAAGGCTCACCACCATCTTTCTTAAATGAAAGAGCAACACCATACATGAAGAGTTTAAATGAAGTCTATGAGAACTCTGAAAGGTTAGACGATCTCATGTTACTTTGTTTTTCTGCTAACCTTATACCAGTAATCTTTGATAAAGCTACGCAAAATAAAAAAAGGCGAGCTCGAATGGATAAATAAAAGTATGCGAAAAAAGTGACACGACGTTCAGAAGGCCGAAGAGTTGTTCGAGCAAAGTTGGTACGCAAAGCAAAGTCGACAGCAAAAGAATATGAGCAAACGGTTGGAGTTAATTACCATTCAAGATTAGCTGGAGAGGCTTGCTCAAGAACTACAAGACTTCATAAAGAGAAATCAAGTTTAAAAGGGGTGTTAAAAATAATAAACTTGATTTTAAGATTAAGTAAATTAGATATTATAGGGATAATCTAGAAAAAGTAATACTCCCTCCGTCCCGGTGAAGTAGTCTCATTTCTTTTCGGCACGAGAATTAAGGGTTGTGAATGTAGTGGAATTAATATTTTATTGGTGAGTGTGAAAAAGTTTGCCATTTTAGGATAATGGGACAATTTTATGGGACAGACAAAAAAGGAAAATGGGACTACTTCAATGGGACAGAGGGAGTATTAGATATTTTGTATGAAAATGAGAGAGAGAAATCTAGAAGGTCATAGCTAGTGCATGAGTGGATAGAGCTAGAGAAATCTAGATACTATTAGAATATTAGAATAATATGGAGAGCTCTAGAAGCTACCTTGGAGTAGTATAAATATATATCCATGTTTTGTAATAAAGTGATCAATTGAGTTGAGAAAAAACCAATAGCCTCCCAAAAACTCTCTCACTACCAAAGTTGTTCCAAAATCCTCACCCATCAAAATCCTCCAAATAATATTCTCAACACTTTATTTCCAACAAGCCTCCCCACTTTCTCTAATAATTTGATAGTGACAGATATGGTTTATTCCTGATGTCTTATGAGAATGTGAGCATACCCCTTAGGTGCCGTTTTCCTCTCCCGAATTTCACCTGAAAAGTTCAGCCCTCAGTTAAACCCCACTCTTTTACCGTTGACACTTCATCAGAAAGAACCACACCATCAACTATATTAACCTCCACATTTGAAAGAAGTTTAACCTTCTCCTTCAAAGTCAACAGATTTTTACTGTCTTTGAGCTCGATGAAGACACCAGTTGACGTTGGGAAGACAACTTTCACTTTCATCACATGGCCAGAAACTTTGACTTTAATGGTACCGTTGTCTTTGATCCCGCAGTCAATCAATGACTTGTGAAGGGGTAAGGCCTTGTCCTTGAGCAATATGCTCAATTGATTATTGGGAAGATCTTCCAGGTCCCAAGCATGTTAATGAAGTATTTAATAGTAGGTTCCATGATAATTGTCTTTTTCATCGGTATATTGACTAGAATCATATTGGTACTTTCTTCAGCAGCCTCCAACTGTGCAGTCTCCAACTCCATATCGTGATTCACATCCATCATAACAAATTAGAAGGAAAAAAAAATCATAAATATTAAAGCAAGAATAAGGGATTCTTTATACACAGTATTAACCCAAGTTGAATTTCGGAGTTTAGCTTCACAGAATGAAGGCAAAAGCAAGAATATACACTTAGGAGTTTAGAGAGTTAGAAAGAAATGATGACGGATTAAATGATAGAAAACTCAAACATTTGTACTGACAGTATCTACAGTTTGCAACTGTGAACAAGAAAATGATTATGCCAAAACTTCACTCTTCTACTATGCCTGTATACAACTCTACTTTCCAATGTTCCAATACAATTATAGAAAAGAGAGTTTTGGATTCCCATGAATTTTCAAGGCAACTTAGGAGTTAGGACTCATGTCATCATTATACAATCTATCCCAGTACCAATTCAAAACACAGAGGCCTTTGAATGAAAATAAATCAACAAAAAGATAACTTCAAAGTAAAATAACAACGGAACAAAGAAATTGACTACACAATCAGCTATACCCATGTTGAAGCCGTAAAACTTTGATAAAAAATGCCCCTAATCACCAGCGACAACTAGTATACAATTACTATTGAAATTCGATTGCATTATATACTCTTCAGTCCCAATTAGAAGACGAATACCCCAAGAAATGTCCTAACTGTGAACAATTTTACAAGAATTGTCGACACATGATTACTCTCTATCATTTTATAACTATTCATATATACCTCATTTCTCAATTACAAAATCTAATACAATCAAATAACATTTTTCAAGAACACACAAACTGTACTTTGCAATTAGTAGTATCTTGTTTTGGGTTTAACGAACCACTCAGAAATAGAAGGATTCGTTTCTGTTAATGTGGTTTACAATTTAGGAAGATACCAAGATTTAAAGATTAATGCCCAACTAACCAGTGATCTTAATCTATTTAATGTATACGCAATTAAACATTGATCTTAAAAAGAAATACCTTCTGCAGTATGCTGAAAATTACTTCTAACTACTCGTGACGAGGCGGGGCGAGAGAGAGTAGCCTCTAAGTTTGAGTTTTCCAAAGACCTTGTCGAACTCCAATCGGCAACGATGCAAGGCGAGAGAAAAGCCGGTAAGTTGCTTTTTCTATGGAAGTTGCTCTGGCCTCCAGTTTTCTATTTATTTTTCATAAAATAAGGTCGGGGAGGTCAAGCTGTAACTTTAGTGGAGTTCCAGGACATTATATATATTTTTTTAAAGTCTCACAACCATCTCTAATATAGTAATCCATCCATCCCATTATTTTGTCCGGGTTACTATTTTAGGGTGTTTCAATTATATGATTTAATTTATGTATATTGTGTTGTCTTTCACTGAGTAATTTACAATTGACCCTTAAAAAGCTTTGGAAAATGAGAGAATATTAAAAGTAATATCATGAAGAAGAGAGGTTAATTAATGTTTTAAATAAGGGTGATATTGAAAGTTAGTTTAAATATATAATTTTGATAAATAATTTTTGACAAACGTGCAAGATCAAGTTATAGACCATATAATCGGAATAGAGGGAGTAATATATTTTTTTTCTTGGGTGGTTTTTCTCAACAACGAGTTTTTTTTATTGTCGAACTTTCTGTGAATAGTGGGGATGTTGCGGAGTGTATGCGGGTGGTCGTGAGAATGTAGCATAAGTATGAAGGAGATAGAGGTGATTTGGAAGAAAACACAGAGGAGTGCCAGAACATCATCAATTATACGTTTTCTATAGTTTTTTATCAACTGAATATATTTGTGAATGTGAACATGTAAGAGCTTTTGTGTTGAGGGAATCTACAAAACGTATCAAGCTATGAACTATGGTAACGGTCGACTCATGATATCTCATTCTCCACCATTGATCGTAGGTTGTCGCGAGTTGTTTGCAAGTTGATCGACGCTGGACTGTTAGATTACTCTGCGAACTCGTAGATCTAGGGATATGGTGGTGTATCATAGGGAAGGGTTGTAGTCAAGGCATGGATTGTGCTTCCATATCTTCACATGAGTTGATTCTCAAACCCTAAACCCTCGGGGTGTGTGTTCCCCGGTCATATGCTCGTCACCTGAAGGAGGATATGTCCGGAGGCCCTACATAGAAAAACAAGAAGTTTGTTATTAGCTCCACGAAAGTGGTGCGCACTTTTTCTTGAACTCTCTGTGTCAGGATTGTGTGTCCTACAGTGTTATAGCTCCCGTGTGGCCTTGGACCCCGGAGGATCTTGGGTGATGTCTAAAACCTAGATTCGGAACTGGTTGGTATATTTTTTGGACCGCAACCTCAATGAGAACCAAATTCCAATCCGAGAGTCTGTTTTCTCCCTTCAAAGATAAGAGCTTCATTAGTAAGCGCATGAAAGAAGATTTTAAGGATTGATTACTTTCCTGTTCGGGATGATTGAACCGAAGGAATTTTATTCGGGAAATTTGAATCCTTGGGTGGTTTTTTGTCGCAATTGGATCAAGTGTGACTATATCCACTACTCCAACTTTCGGTCTGCAATGGCCCTGGTAAACTAATTTTTCCAACTCAAGAGAACACATGATAGGCACAACTCTTACATCATATTAAACTCCCAATCAAAATTTGAACATAGTGATGAGATTAAGAATGCAAGTAAGCAAAGACCAACTTCTCTCTAAATTTCAAGTAAAGGATCCTTATGAAACAGTAGTAAGTATTCATTAATCTCCCTATTGGTTCTAAAGTTCAGAAAAAAGACCTTTAAATATAACTTTATCAGAGTAGAACATCACAAATCTTACTCATAAAAACTTAGATGTAATGCCATAAGAATAGAGTTGGCAACAGTGATCCTCTTAGTAATCTGCAACCCTTGCCAAGTTTAGAAAATAATTTTTTCCAACATACTTTTTTCCCTAAATAATGATCAAACTAAATGAAGTGAATTATATTAAAAAAATGAACTCTATGATGAATAAAATACATTATATTCTTTTATAAAATGCATATTTGATAACAATATAATTAATACTGTTTAAGATAAAATGAATAAATTTTAAGATAAAATGACATGAATATTTAATTTGTTTTATGTAATAAATGAGATTAGAATGAATATATGATAGAGATATAAAACATAGATTTCAATATAAAATGACGTGAACGCAAAATATTTTGTTTTATGTAATACAATGAGATTATAATCATTTCATTGTTTATTTTGTACATTAATGATAGATATGATTAAGAAAAAAAAAATTCACAAGTTCAGTTTACAAAAAGTTTATTTTAATAAAGAATTTGGAATATTTTGATTCATGAATAAGAGAATAATTCTTTTCAAGTAAAGCCACGTTTTTTAAGTCAATCTGAATCATTGATTACGTTAAATCAACGATCGCGATTTATTCTCATTTCTCATGTTTAGAAAAATCATTCCATGAGAAAAAATCCTTCCGTGATTTATTCTTATCCCATGCGTTTTTTCTCACGGAAGGATATATATATATACTAGTATTTCACCCATGCATTACACAAAAGTATTCGTATCCGTCGTGGCACGTGAGTGTGTTTCTTCATTTTAGTTCAATTCAAGATTTTCATAATATTTATACTAGATTTACACATGTATGTTGCAAGAATTACATATTTAATATCTTATTTAATTATATTAAAGTATAATTATAAGGTTTATAAACACATGTATATATATGTGTGTGTATAGATTAGTATAGTTATAAAAGCTAATGGATAGGAATAGCCACTCTTATTTTATTGATATGTATAAGTTTTATAGCCTCTCTCATATTTTGTCTTATCCTCTATCCTATTTTCGGCTTCCGGACAAAATTTACTTTATTATATTCAATTCCATATTTGTATTCAAAATTGATTTCTCATTTAAATTAAATTGTGATTCGTTTTTAATTAGGTAGGTGAATAGTATTAACTATTCATTTATTTTATATATCTACCCGGTTAGATGAATAATAAATTATAACTACAAACCTCTTAAAACTTTGTCATGCCATTCATTTGCATACTCTTTTATGACTCTATTTCTTTCAAATTTCTCTCTCAAATTTCTCACTGTTTTATTTGTTTTCTTCTACATCCATATATTTTTGCTAAAAATATTTCAAAGATATTTTGAAGTTTTGTGCGAATAGAGTGGTGGGATATAATTTTGTAAAGGTATGTTTGTTTTTGTTTTAGTAGGTCTACTAAAATTTTTTGGAATTTAAACCTTTCAAAACCATCATCATATTCGTTGGATGACTCAATATCTTATGATATTAAACTTGACATCATAAGATATCGAGTCATCGGATGACTCGATACACTCGACATCATAAGATATCGAGAATTTTTTTCTTTTGCATTTATTTAATTTTTAACTTTTATTTGTTACAGGTGTCTTTTATCATGGTTGATTGACTGAAAATTGTTCGAGTCATGACTAAAAAATTATGGATAACAATTTTCGAGTCATTACGGAAAACAATTTTCGAGTCTCCACTCGAAAAGTATAGAAAACAACATTCGAAAATTGATTTCCATAATTTTCGAGTCATCACTCGAAAATTAACAATTTTTGAGTCATCACTCGAAAATTGTTTTCCACATACTAGGGTATAATCGAGTTACACTCGAATTCCTGATTCCGAGTCTTCCGACTCTACATTTCAAGACTCAAAATAATTAATTCTACATATTTTAATAGTTTAAATCACTAGTTTACATAAATTTAAAGAAAACATATAAAAATTAACCTTTGTTATAAATATAATACATTAAAGAATTGTGTACAATCTCGAAACTTAGAACAATGTTAGTAAGACATTATTAGAAAAGATGTTTATACTATATCCGTTAGTAGAACAATCTTACTAATTTTAAGAAGTTTTTATTAGAATTAAAAATGTAATCAAAATTAAATTAATGTTTGGTTGTAAAAAAATTGAAATTAAACAAAATTGTTTTCTATAATTTCGAGTGATAACTCAAAAATTGTTCGAGTCATGACTCGAAAATTATTTTCGAGTCGCCTAGGGTATCAATCGAGTTACCCTCGAATTCATGATTTTGAGTCTTCCGACTCTACATTTCAAGACTCGAAATAGTTAATTCTACATATTTTTCATCAATTTTAATAGTTTAAACCACTAATTTACATAAATTTAAAGATAACACATAAAATTAATCTTCGTTATAGATATAATATATTATTACAAAAGAGTTGTGTACAATCTCTAAACTTAGAACAATGTTAATAAGACTAATTTACAAAAGAGTTGTTAATATTATCTAAAGAGTGGAAATCCTAAATAGTCATTTAACTATGTAAAAATTTTAAATAACCACTATTGTATATTCATTCAAGAAATAGTCATTTTTGCTAATTTGCCCTCACTTTCCAATTTTGCACTCCATTAAGCAAAATAAAGTTACAAACATATTGCAAACCATTTTTCTTGGTTTAATTTTATTAATTAATATTTAGTAAGTATATTATCGATTGAAAATCACAAATAGACAAAATAAAATCACAAACAAATCATAAATCATTTTACTAACTTTTTTTTTTATCTAAATCGCATTTTTTAAAAAAAAAATAGAACAAAACGTAAACAATTTGTATAATTATTTTGTACACAACACAAAAAAAAAAATTACACTCTTTGTGCAATCGCGAAGAATGAAAAAACAATTTGCATTTTATATAAATTGTTTGTGAATGCACAAATTATATTTCTGTTTTATACATTTTTTATAATATACAAATTATATCGGTTAGGTTTAAGTAAAGACATCGTCGAGAGCTCGATCACCGGGCCTCCTCTGCCACCTGAGCTAAACGTCGAAGTTCACAGAACCCCCACGCTATTCAATGCATCCCTATACCTTCTATACAAAATTCCTCATCCCCACTAAAAAATCGAACTAGTAGTATCAATATCTCCACCAAAGTATCAACAAAACACACAAAAAAAAATGCCAACAATTTTATAATTATTTTTCTTTCTTTTTTTTGCTCCATTCAAATTGCAAACATCATTTTTTAAGTTTTTAATTAATTAATTTAAAAATATATAATTAAAATTGGATGGAATATCAAAATCGAATTCGGTGAACATATTTTTTAAGTACTAATTTGAGTAATAATAATTGAACAATTACAATAATGATTATTAAATTAAAAAACCTGCAAAAAATAAGTTGATAATAAGGGCATTTGTGGAAGTTTACATGAATTTGGTCATTCTTTGCATATATATATATATGGTTATTTAAGGTTTTTGGATAAGGAAAATGGCTAATTTCATATATTTACACTTATCTAAATTTAGAACAATCTTACTAATTTTAAAAAGTTGCGATTCAAATTAACATCAAAATCCATAAATTAATGTTTCGATAATTAAAAAATTAAAATTAATATATCTTAAATTATTTACAACAAACTTAACTACTATTTATACACCAATTCAAAATCCTAACCCCTATAAACCTCCTATACTTCGGTATAAAATCAGATTAATACGATAAAGATTTATATTAAAATCAGATAAATTTTAACAAATAATACAATTAATAAGTATTTGTTAGGAAATTTGTTAGTAATTTGCTTATTGTTTATTATGTTTTGGTAGGTCAAAGTATACTCAAGTCATCTTTAGTATTGTCTCTAGATAGATAGTTTTAGCATAGTAAAAAAATATAAAGTCCTGTATAGGATCAATTATTGAGTTGTAAGCTGGAGTTAATCTGAAGACTAGACTGACCAATCAGTCTAGTATGCGCAAAAGACTCAACAAACAAAAGGATCAAGCCGAACTTGCAAGTCTGGAAGAATATGAGTCTAGCTGCTAAGTACAGATTCATCAAGTACGGGTACAACTAGTAAGGTTTACTCAGTAAAGCGAACTTGCCAGCAAAAGGACCAAGTATACTGATGAGCTTATATTTGTACATTTGTTTCATGCATAGATTCCCATGTTTTAATTGTTTAATTGCTTGAAATCATGTAATGTTGATTGTTTTGTGTTGTGAAGGTTGAAATCAAGCTCAATAACATTTTCATGTGTTTTGTGTGCAATTGTGGATGTCATTTGAAGAATGTAGTACAACCTTGGAAAGAGGATCGTCGAGGTCTCGCCCTAAATCAACATTGCATCTGGGCCATGCCTTAATAGCACATTGGATCTATATCTTGGCTTTAAAAATAAAAGCAGCGGGCTGATCTCAATCCCAGCAAATTGAAGGCAGCTGATTGAAGGCATCGTTTCCAAAATTAGATTGATTTCTAATCTGATTCCCTAGGAGTTACTTTTGTATTTTAGGAAATGGATTCATTCCTTCCCTTAATTAGCTTTTAATTCTCAAATCAATGGGATAGGATAAAAGCTGGAGACATGAATAGAATCAGGAAGTAGACCAGAACAGGAAAAACTGCAGAATTAATCTTGTTCCTATATTGTTCCAGAATTTCATGGATTGCTAAACTTTTATTCTAGTCGAAGGAGTTTACCAGGTTCTTAAATTATTCGAGTTTTGAGATTATGATTTCTTGTTTATCTTTGGTTTTGAATGTTTATTTATCTGCAAAATATTCCTACCTTTGAGTCAATATTTTCGGGCTTAGCTATATCTATTGATTTAAACTACTGTCTATTTAGGATTGATACATGTTGGGTATTGTTGGTTCTAATATTCGTAGACAACGAATCGATATTCTTCGTGCTGGGCGATCAATTTTAATTCGGTATATTAACAGTCTAATTCAATTACTATGCAGGGTAGATGAAAGAGTTAGGAGTAATTCGAGAACGCTGAGTTAAGAATTAATCTGTTCGAATAAATCGAAGTTTGGATTTAAGGCAATCGATGATAAATTCATAATTATACCTGTGAAACTTCCTTTGGCTAGAATTATTCTTAATCCGTGAATTCACCATTTTATTGTTTTCTTTAGTTTTAAATCTGAAAATCCAAATCCCCCCCCCCCCAAATTAATTGCTTTTATTTTATTTTTAAAATTGATTTAATACCATTTCTCTGTGGATTCGACCCTGCTCACCGCACTACAAGCATTTATTTTAGAAGGTTTATTTTTTAAGGCCTCGACACGCCTATCACATACACTGATGGATGACATCACCAGCATGGAGTTGCAAGTATGACGCCACTAGTATGGAGTCACAAGTACAGGTCCAGGCACAGAGAGACAATAAATATCATTTGAGGAATGAATTGAAGAGTACAGACTTTAAGGATTGGAGATTAATTCCTTAAAGTCTGCAAGCACGAAACACCAAGTTATGTTACCTAGGACAACCAGTTTGAAATTCCTCAAACTAACAAATTCTGTCGTTCTGACACAAAGACGAACTGTCGTTGTCATTGTCAGAAAAATGTGGAGCAGGTGCCGAAGATCTGGAAAAGCACCATCTACCCGCCTAGAACAGCAGCTAACAGAGAAATCCGATTGGACATCTTCCAATTTGTCTCTAATGGACATTTATTTCAAACCTTCTAATCCACGGCTATATATAACGGAGGATCTTCAACGAGAGGGGTTTATACGAGTTACTACTTACGAGTACAAATTTACAATACCAAGTCTATCGAACATTTTCAAAGCGAAATTAAGTACGCTTTAGCAAACAATTCGAGGCTCTTATGCTTTTTCGTGTGTTACCTTAGTGAACACGAGACTCAGAACCTTCGTGTTCTTGATTTATTTCTTAGTAATATTTCTCTCCAAGAAAGACTACAACAGTCAAGTACGTCTTGTACTGTGATTCTTACGGGCAACCTGCCGTCAAGGAGACAGTTCAAAGGAGAACTATAAAACCCTATTCCGGCTATGAGGAGGCTGAGTGGCGCGCCCACACTCTAAGAAGCTGCAAAGCGAAGAACCGAGCAAGGACCAGACGAGTGTGCTTGTGGATTGAAGGACGAGGCATTCTTCAGCAAGCAATAGATCGTAGGAGCACCTGTAAAAGTTCTAAGCTTAGTGGATTTCCAAATTTAGGTCTGAAGAGTGGACGTAGGAAATTTTTGTCCGAACCACTATATATCGTTTGTCATTTACTGCTTTCTTTCATACTGTCAGTTTACTTTCATTTAAAACTCAACACTTAAGTGTTGTAGTATACACTGAATACTGACTCTAAGCATATTTGACCTTAAGTATCTGAACAAAGATTCTATAAACCAAGCTGACAAGGCACCATCAGTTGGAATAAGTGCAAGTACACCGAACAAACAAATTCAATTTCCTCTGTGCATATACTTTTTACTCTGATAAACCGGGACCAACAATATTCTAATTACAAGTCTTTATAAGTAGTAACATCATTCTACATTTTGAGATAAGTAGTTGTAGGACTTACTCACAACTCTTTAGTAATCAACATCATGCAATCAAGGTGATGTAGTATGTTTATAATGAATGTTAATTTTATGTATTATCTATAAATTTAAGTAAATTAGTGATCAAACTATTAAAATTGATGAAAAATATGTTGAATTAACTATTTCGAGTCTTAAAATGTGGAGTCGAAAGGTAAGAAATAAAAAAATCAAGATTAACTCGATTAATACCCTTAGCAACTCGATTAATACCCTAGACAACTCAAAAATTATTTTCTTACTTGAAAATTTAAGAAAATAATTTTTGAGTCAGGTGACTCGAAAATTATTTTTTAAGTTTTCGAGTAACATTTCGAGTCTCACTAAGTTTTATGCACGTTTGTTTATTTTTTTAGATGAACCTAGCATTACGATTCTCACTAATCGTAAATGCAAATTTTTTTTAGATGAATATTTCGAGTCTCACTTATCATAAATGCACATTCTTTCGAGTGAAAGGAAAGTGGTGTTGGCGGGTAATAAATCCAAAATAAATTAATGTTAAACTAATAAAAAATCCGAGTGTGTCAATCAAAAATTTAATTATCTCTCCAATCATTTGAAAAGTGGCTACAAAACTTACATATTTAAAACAATGGCTTTAAAACTTATTTTTGTATTGAGAGTGGCTATTTAAATTTTGCTCCCTAGTTATAATATATATATTTTTATGTTATACATCCAAAGATATATAAATTTGATAAAATCAATGCAGGTAGATAAATCACAAAACTTATAAAAAGAAATAGTTATTTTACAAAATTAACCTATAAAAAAATGTACTATTTCTTTAACATTATACTTGTATTGTTTTAAAATAAAAAATAAGATAAAATATTGAAAATGTAATGTTTTACTATAAAATGACACAACTGATTTTGTTGAAATTATTATTATTGTTTATATATATATATATATATAGGGGAGTGATCTAGGCTGAACAGCTATATGTGAATGAACAGAGAACAATATCTAACCATCCAATCCCTAAATCAACGTCCAAGATTAGAAGTTATCGTCTATCATTATTTAGTGTCATGTGTGTCATTAAAAGGGTAAATTAGGAACAAAAAAAATACGAGTAATTAAAAACTGAAAGTCGATCAATAAGGGTGCGGTTACCAAAAAAAATCAACCCACGATCTTTACACATTTAAACAAATATTCAGGGAAGTTGTTGTATGTCATTAATGTTCTGCAATTAACCCAGAAAATTCAATTAGAATTCAACGATAGAAGAAATCGGAAGAAATTGGTATTACCACTGATCGAAGACGGAAGAAGTTCGGAAGAACCCGGTGAAAATATATCATTTTTTCCTCTGTCGTTTTTTTTATTTTCTGTAGAATACATCAACCAAGTAAAAAAATGCGGCGCCGTGGTTTTTTTTTTTTTTTTTAACTAGGGTTTTTTTGTTTCAGTTGCTCGAATCAAAGACGAAGACTGCAACTATACACCGTCATGGGTCCGAAGAAAAAAACCGCAGTGGGCTCATCATCTACAGGTTCTACTATATTCGATTTAGTTTTTTGTTGAATGGTTATGCGATCCAAAACCTATTTCATGGTTTGCGTCTGGAAAAAAAAATTCATTAAAAGCGAAAAACGTAGAACATGACCAGCTCGGGATTATTTAAAATTCAAAAACAAAATCTTTTTCATATTGTTCGTTTGTCATTAACATGTAGGTTTCTTATTTAATGATATATGAACAAATGTATATTGTTTATCATTTTTCAAAATCAAGCATATCATTCTTTACTGAACAAAATTGAACTTTAAACGCCTGTTCGATCCTAATATTCATTAAATGTCATTTACCTACAAAAAACTTATCATTAAACGTGCACTGATAATATCATTTTTTTCACATTAGAATTTAGGGATACATTACGAAGTAATATCATTTTTTTTGTTAAATTTATGTCATTAAACTATGTGTCTCTTATCATTAATTTTTTTCTTCCTTTTTTACATAATCAATTTGTGTATTTTATAAATGATAAGCCAACATACATAGTTATTTAAAAAATGCAGGTAGTAAGCGTGCTCGACCATCAGACGATGAAGACATATTTATGGAAGAACCCCCCAATCAAAAGAAAAAATATCTAAACAAAAAATTCAAAAAAAAAAAAGAAAACCAATACCAGAATAGAGAGCTCTTTGCAAAAAGAAGTGAATGCTTGTGCACTGAACAATGAAAAAGAAAGCCTGGAATACATCGAAGCTGAGGCAGAGATTAGTGAGGTGGATGTTGGAAAGTTTGTTAATGATTTACTCCAAATTCAGGGTTAGACTGATGAATGTTGTGGTGACTAAGTTATTTTTTGCTTTTGTATGGTTTTAGAAACACTTTAACTGAATCGTATGTTGTTTAAATGTTGAACTTTTTAAAATATGTAGTGATTTGCATTTTGCATCAAAATTTCTAAATGTATTGTGTTTTTATAATTTATGTTTCCAATATACAAAAATGTATATCAGTACATACTCACACTGTAATTCATTGATATTATTTTATTTTAAATACTTACAATAATTGAGAAAACATACAATTTAATGATATACAACATGAATATTAATGATACAAACATATAAGAATAATGCTAAACGAAATAGTAGTTAGAATCAAGTACCATGATTAAAAAAAATAAAAAAAATATCAACCAATAAGAAGAATTAAATCATAATTACAAAGTATTAAATCAGATAATACGAACTACGATTCAGATAATAACATTGATACCATATTTGACTCTTGAAATTTCGTTGATAATATTTTATTTTAAATACTTACAATAATTCATAAGACATATAAAATAATGATATATAAAATGAACATTGATGATACCAATATACAACAATAATGATAAACGAACTAGTAATGGCGCAAAAAAAAAAGGATAGGGAACGAATGTAGAATTAAGACGATGATGTGAAAAAAAAATTAATGGAAGTAGTTGATAAAGGAACGAAAAATCTGATCTTAAAAAAGATATGAAACAAATCAAAGATTGAGTAAATATTGCAGTTACCAAACTGAATAACCGTTCCAAAAATTAATTATAATACAATACCTATACTACCCTTAATGAAATAAAAAATGATTATTTATTTGACACGTGTCATCATATTAACCACTGGATTAAATAAATCAAAGGTTGGATGTATGTTCATTGTTCATTCACAACACTTAGTTCAGAAATGAACGCAACTCTCTCTCTCTCTATATATATATATATATATATATGTATGCTATAAAATAAAAATATATCAATCAAAACAAAATTTTTAAAAAAAATTGATGTGATGTGATGATTTATACTCGCGCTATGCACAAATTAAATATATAATGTCTTATTTTATGATATTAAGATATAATTAACAAAGTTATATATCTTAACATTTTTAGAGATTCTTTTTAATTTAAGCATTAATATTACATTTAGTATATAATAATATAAATTATTTTCTATATTATACGTCAAACTATATATATATATATATATATTATAAATTAATAAAAAGTATATCAAACACAAAGTTTACGTGCTTGGATTTAAATATTATCCCATAAAAAATATTATATTTGTATTATTATAAAAATAGTAAATATAATAAATTAGGAGATATAATATTTTTTTTTAAAAAGTAACAAACATAATTCTGTTATATTTTTATATTATTTATTATTACATATATATTATAATAAAATAAAATAAAAATTATTTAATGTTTGGAGGGAACATTTTTTTTTCCAGTATTTTATATATATATACTAGATTTGCACCCGTGCGTTGCACGAATTACATATTTAATATCTTATTTAATTATAATAAAATATAATTATAAGGTAACTATAAACATGTGTATATATTAGTATAGTTAAACTATATATATAAATTTGATAAAAATCAATGAAGCAAATAAAACATAAATCTTATAAAATAATAGTTTGTTTTATGAAATTTACCAATCAAAAAATTATAGTAATGTTTTACTGAAAATTGCTATTATTTTTTATTGAAATATATGTACTCCTTTCGTCCCATTGAAGTAGTCTCATTTTTCTTTTTTGTCTG
>JAPKLW010000147.1:68365-125903 GCA_026898455.1 Plectranthus barbatus
GTCCAATTTGGTAATTGCGACAATTCAAGTGGGACGGAGGGAGTATATCTTAATATTTTTTACAATTATATATATATATATAAAGAGAGAGAGAGAGAGAGATGAGATCAAGTAAAAAACAATCCTCCTGTGACAAAAAAGAATTAATCATATTCATTATATCTAAATAAATCAATGGTTGATATACAATCAAGCAGCAACTAAAAAACAATCAAGCAATTCCTTGATTGTGTTTTCACTTGTTGCTTGATTTTATATCAACCATTGATTTATTTAAATTTAACGGATAAGATTCATTCTTTTTTCTCACATGGGACTTTTTCTTACCTGATCCGCTCCCGATATATATATATATATATATATATATATATATAACACATTTAATAAATTATAATACAAATTATTGACTATATTGTACGTTAATCTATTTATATAAATTTAATAAAATAAAAAAAATTATATCAAGAACAAAGTATATGGAATTTAATTTAAATATTATCCCATTAAAGATATTATATTTATATTATTTAAAAAATAGTAAGTATAATAATTTAGTGAGATAATATTTTGAAGAAAATTGACAAATATAATTCTGTTATATTTTTATTATTATTTACTATATATCTAGATTATAATAAAATAAAAAATGATTTAATATTTTAATAGGATGTGTGTACGATGGTTTTCGATTAAAAGCTAAAATTTATTAGACAATAGGCTATTGTCGATTTATATATATATTAAAGTAGTTAAAACTGAAAAAACCCACCATTCACTATATGGAAAGTGGCGGAAATTAATTAGGAGATTTGGTTAAATAATAAAATAAATTACTAAAAATACAAATGAATTGACGGGAACAGTTTTAACACGACTATTTTCTTTTCATATATTATATAGATAGGTAGATAGATTAGAAACTAATATAGATTTATAAAATAAATTTGAAAATTAATTTATAATAAATAAAATAAATGTCAATATAACATCTCACCTATACACTGTATAAGTAATTTATGTTGTAAAAATTAGCATACAACTTAACATATTTTAAAATTTTATATTGATTACCAAGAAACAATTAAATATAAATAATTAAAATTTCTAGGCATGGTTTGGGTGCATTGCCTTGTTAATTGTTATAAATCAAATTCCAGTCGAATTCATTTTCTTCGGCAACTTTCACACGACGCACACGTACTTGACAGGAGTTATTACCGTAACTCTCTTGATCCTCTTTTATCTTCAAGGCAGACATGACCAGAGACTCTTGACAATAATGCACTTCAACCCATTCAAGAGCCGGAATTTCCCCAATATCTTCTGGAATCCTATCTAAATTCCTACAAGAATGGAGCACTAGCAACCTGAGTTTTGGGAAGGAGTTGCTCTTGATTATCCACTCCTTGAGATATGAGTCTTTAATTAGCAAAGACAGGAGCTGAGGAAACTCTTCACCAGTTGTTTCCCAAGTTTCACCATGGCAGGCACGGTTTAGTTTGAGTACTTGAAGATTAGGCAATGAACCAATAATAGCCATATCTTTCCATGGAAACCTCCCACCCTCTAAGCTCAACTTTTTCAGTGTCCTAGGGAAACTGGGATTCTCCCCCCGCCAAGAATACTCAACCATTTTCAACTTCTCAAGTTGGCGCAAATATTTGGCATGATAGAGACCATTGTGTCCCCGTGTACCATCAAGTCCCAACTTCTTAACATTTGGAATCATCTGTATGATATGCTCATCCCCTGCAAGAATCTTGACAATCGAAAGAGTTTGGAGATTTTGAAGAGGGAGCCTTGCTCCGTCTGAATTTGGGGGAGGAGGTAGCACGAATGGAGCATACAAGAGAAGATGTCTTAGTTGCCGCATTCTCCAAACTTCCAATGGCAATGAGAAGTCAGGTTCTCCTATGTATCCGTTGGATTTCGTGATTCCATAAGTAGGCCAGATGATTAAAGTTTGAAGATTCCCAAGATTGCATATGGCTGGAAGAGTCTTTGGGCAGTTGCACAAAGCAAGATAACTTAAATGAAAGAGCTCAGATATTACTTGTGCAGGGAGCTCATCGTCGCTATCATGTGATACATAATATAATACCCTAAGATATCTGGACCGGCCCAGAAAAGCTAGCCAACTTTGGAACTTCTGTAATTCAAAACATAGAATGGTACGGATGGTTGGACCCCATATGTTATTAATATCAGCTCGACCACTCAAAATAAAGCGTTGATCACTCATCAAGCCTTGTGGAAGAACATGCCCATCCACAACACGAATAAATCTCTCTTCACTGGCTTTGCGTATGCACAAGTCCCGCACTATATCATGGACACTACACTTCTTAATTTTCCCATCACTCTTCCTACTCTTCACAATTACGAGATTTCTCTGCACCAGATCATCCAAGTACTCCTCTGCAACTTCCTCCAAGCTTTTCAGGCTGCATCTATCTCTATGTTTCAAAAAACTCTCAGCTACCCATAATCTAATGATGGTTGAAGCACGAATACTTTTATCTTCTGGTAAGCCTCCAATAAATAGAAGACATGGCCTTAAATGATGAGGTAAGTGAGTATAACTCAAGGATAATATTGCCCCCAACTCTAGTTCAACATCAGGATTTCCAGTTCTTGCGATTTCCTCCCAAGAAGCTGGAGTCATATCGCCTTGAGAGAGGACTCCTGCAACGAGGACAACAGCAAGAGGAAGCCCTGCACATCTTCGTGCAATCCTTTTCCCAACATCTTCCAACTCAGATGAGAAACTGCCAACCCTCTGCTGAAGCAAATCCCAACTTTGATGATCATCCATGAGCCGCATCATGTGAAGAGGGTTGTGGGAGTCAGGATAAGCAGCTACATCCGACAGCCTTGTGGTTAATATGATTCGACTCCCATTAACATCATCAGGGAATATATTCCTCAAATCATCCCAAACCCTAGTGCTCCAAACATCATCCATCACAATGAGGTACCTCCTACCCTTAAGAGTTTGGTACACTACCATTGCTTCATCAATCTTATGTTTTAGAACACGCTCATCTATAAAAAATCTCATTGAATCTATAAGTGTTGCAAGAATATTCCGTGTGCAATAATCTTGTGATACTGTGACCCAAGCACGAATATGAAAATGATAAACTATTACTGAGTCATCGTAAGCATTTCGAGCAAGTGTAGTCTTACCTATGCCACCCATACCTACTATGGGCACGACTTGAAGTTTGGATGATTTTCCACAAAGCCGATCCTTTATTGTGAACAGATCGTCGTCTAAACCGACAACTTCATCTTTCTGGCTTGTGATTGCAGCTCGTGCAAATGAAACAAACGAAGCTGAATTACCCACGGCTCGCCCATCCATGACTTCTCCAACAAGTGAACCAATTGCCTCTGCTTCTTTTCTGAACTGCGGTAGCAAGTCGGATCTTGATGGATCAATAATATTCCGATCTTGCTTCCACATAAAATCTTCAATAATAGTTTCTGTATCATTCGCTAATTCCCTGATTTTTGTTTCCAGGCGGCTGGCTTTAGCAGGAAAGTCTTCAAGGAATGAAGTCAACGCCATCACGTAGTCGCGGATAGATCTGATTTCTTCGCTTACAGCGACTGGAATTGAATATTTTTGAGGATCGAGGAGCAGATCTGTGGTATGTTCAAGCGAAACAAGAGCAGCGTAAGCCATATCTTGGGGGTGGTGCCACAGAATTCAAGTGAAGAGATGAGTGTGAGAGAGAGAGAGAGTGAGGGTCGGTGAAAGATTTGGAGGGGCTTCAACGACCATACAATCATATTGGTGAGTTTTGAAATCTGAAATGATTCCAAAATCATCGGGAATAATTCTCTAAAATTTGTGATTCCTATTCCTCTTCACTACCTTGCTAATTGTACTCAGCACCGCGCGTGTATATAATTTATTATTAAATCATAATATTTTTTATTTATTTAATTAATGTGTAAAATTGAATATTAAAATACTTAAATATGTCCATTAAACTAGCTTCTCAAATATCGAGTCAGGCTTAGTAATTTGTGGTAGGGGTGTTCATGGTTTGGCCGAAACCGGTCAAACCGGCCGAACCGTATTAATTTGGCCGGTTTGGCCGGTTTGAAATTTAATTTTCAAACTGGCGGTTTGAAAATTTTAAAACCGGATAAATTTGGTTTGGTTACGGTTTGGAGACTCAAACCGACCGTTTGGGCCGGACCGGCCGTATATATATATATATATATATATATATATATATATATATATATATATAGTATAATTAATTAATATAATTTGTAGCTCATTTGTTAAGTTTCTACTTTTTCATACAATTAACCCATGTTCAAATTTTGGCCAACATACTATAGTTTAAGTTTTATTTTTTTATTTATCAAAAATAAACTAATAAGTATTAACATTAAATAATATTATTTTATATAATTTCCTTAAGATAAATTAAGCATGAACTTTATAATAATAATTTTACACATCTCTTTCAATTTTACATTTGAATTTTAAGGTTATAATTTTAATACATTCGACCCATGTGTTTCTTTTGATTTACATTAAATTATAAATATTAGATTTTTAGAATAAAAATTATATTATTATAAATAGTAACAAATAATATAAAATAATTAATTTGTATTTAGGCCCTAGTTTTCTACAAATTATAGTAGATTGTTGAAAGTTGAAACATATTTCTTTTCAAACCGTCAAACCGGCCGGACCAAACCGTTTTTATATGGTTTGGCCAGTTTGGTTTCAAAAAATTATTTGGCCGGTTTGGTTTGAAAAATTTTCAAACCGTACCTATCGGTTTGGCCGAAGTTTTCCTTTCAAACCGGCCGAACCGGACCGCGAACACCCCTAATTTGTGGGTCAGTCTTATCAATTTTAATCCAAAGTCAAAATTCATACCAATTTAATTGTCTCTCTATTTGATAATAGAATTTTGACACTAACACTATTATTATTTATTATTGAAATGATTATTTTGTATCAAAGACTTATATATATATATATATATATATATATATATATATATTTTGTGGCCATTGAAAGTTGTTCCTATACCATTATTAATTAGTTTTATTATTTATCTCTGAAGTAAAAAAAAAAAAAAAAAAAGCTTTCTTTCTCAAAACACTTCGAGTTGATATATCTCCACATCATAAAGTTATTAGTGTTACTATCTACGGGGACAGTGGCAATGAAGAAAAATATGTTATGGGAGTTCTTTGGATTTTAACGTAATAGAAAATCACGTAATTAAGTAAAATATTAGCTCAAAATAATGATAAAAACATATAAAATTTTTTACACAAAAACTAATTTCAATATTATATTAAAATCTAAAATTCTAAGACTAAAACAGAGAAAGGAAAAAAAAAAAAAAAAGATTTGGCCCCTCTTATCCCTTACACTCCTTTTTTTTTCAATCTCAACCACCTCTTCTTCTTTACAATTCACTAATAAAGAGAGTTATCTCATAAAATTATTATGTGATCTTATTACTAAAAATGAAAAAACTTTTGATTATAGGAGTTGGAGCCCACTCCCACCCCTTAATAGATGTGTCCTTGGGATATTCCATTAAGTAGGAATACATTGAAATTAACCTCCATCAATCCATGAAATCTCGTAACATTACACACGTATATAATACAAATTTTCAGGCTTAAATAATGCAACTTACATCTTTAAAAAAAAAAAGTCCTTCAATAAACAATATTTAAATTGTTAAGGTAAAAATTAACAACACAAATTGGAAAAAAGAAAAATCTATCAACTGGACAATAATTTTAAAAATTGCGTGCTCAGTAGAGAAAAAATCAAATTCCTGAGGTTATAAGATAACATGCATCCACTTTGCTCAAAAAAAAATAATAATAATAATAATAACATGCATCCACCGGTTTGCATTGAACTCACTCTTCTGTCGAATTATTTCTTCAATTTTTTATGTTGTTAATGGCAATTTTAGATTCCCTAAATCTTGTTTAGTGGGTTGGGGTGGCGACGGCCTCAGCAGTGGAAGGGAAAGAGGAAAGAGTGTCAATTGATGGTGGGGGAATGACAATAACCGGAGAGAGGGGATGAAGTGCCAGTTGAAGGGAGAGATGAGACGTCGCATAAAAGATTAAATGAATATTTCAAAATAATTTATTTATTTGACTATGGTTACAAATCATGCATGAAGATTTAAGGAGACGGTTAAAGAATATAATATGTATTTATTAATTACAAATACACCCTTATTGTAATTAAATAATATTAAAATAAAATCCAAATTTAAATTAAATCATATACCAGAGCTATTAAATTTATAAAATTAATGACCCAGATTTATTCTCATCTCTCATCTAGAAGTTACTTGTGATATGAATAAACCTCTATATGAATACACCTCTCTCTATATATATATTAATATATATGTCATGATCCAAATAGTCTTTACAATGGAAAATAAAAATAAATCATCACCATAGATTTTGCTGCATCTACGCTCAAGATCTTTCCAGAATATTCGATCATTATATCCCAAAAACCTGCATTATAGATAAAAAAAATTAATATTAGACGTTTGATAGTATTCTTGAATTTGTGAAACTCAACCTTCTGAACCAAGTGTATCCAAAGTTAATTATTAAATTTTGAGATAAGAATTAATTAAGGGAACTCAACAAAACCAATTTTAAAGGGCCCAAAATTATCAATTTTTAACGAGAGTTGTTTCGAGCTGGCATCAGATTTTGGTTGCATGGGAATGGAAAAAAAAAGCAGCAAACTTCCCTCTTGACGAACAGCTTTGGACTCCTTTGATTTAGAGTATCCCATTCATAACCCCCATCCAATCCAAATTTTAATAAAATATTAATTTCTCTTACCTCCACATATACAACCCATAATTCTATCTAATTTCTACTTCCATCAATAACCCCAACCCAACCCAATTTAAATTATATTTTTTTCTTTTACTTTACTTTTCTATATTAATATCAATCTCCACTAAATTTAAAATATTTAACAAATATATATATATATATATATATATATATATATATATATATATATATATATATATATTTTAAGTTTGAAAAAAAATATTATATTGGTGTGAAAACATATCAATATTTGACTCTATTTATAGAGAAAAAAAATATGAATTTTGAAATAATTTTTTTTATTTTTTCAATTACTCATTAACCATAATATTAACTATATAAATTTATTATCTGTCAGCAAATGATTGGATGATTCATCATGACTCTAAAAAAAAGTGAGAGTCACCTGCCACTCCAATGTCATTGCCCTTGACACTAGATATTTCATTTTATTATTTTTTTTTTATCTTTTAGTGATGACTTAATCTACTAGGTTATGAATGGTGGTAGCTTTAGTATAATAAATAGATTTCTTATATAAAATTGGAAAGTGAGTGTGCCAAAAATACAGCAGGTTGTTGTGGTGTTGTGCACCTCGAATATGATGCCACGTCATCATTATTATTTTTTTCATTTTTTTTTTGTTTTTTCAATATAGTTTATAGTTATAATATTATAAAAATTAAATTATGATAATTATCACTAATTATGATAATTGGATAATAATACACAATTTAATCTTCAATACAAATAATGACTTGATAATAAATATTTTTTAAAATGTAATTATGAAATAACAATTTTAGTTATTGTAACACAAATACTAATAAGTACAATTTTTATAATAAAAATATCAAAATTTAAATTATGAAAAATCAAATGGTATCTGTAACAAAATTATTAAACACAATTATATAAAAGCGAGATTAAATTGTTAAATAAATTTAAACAAAAGAATAAAATATTACCGTATAAGAAATTGTGTGCACAATTAATTATTATTTCTATTTTATAAATTTTTATTTATGATTCATCATTTTTAAGGAAGAATAAATTAGGCATTATTATTTAATTATTATAATTAGTGGTAACTATAATAATTAAGTTTTATAATGTTGAAATATAGATTATACTTAAAAAAACAAAAGAAGATGGAAAAAAATTAAAAGGTTACCTGGCATCATTTTAGGGATGCACAGGCACAGCACATCACATCACGTGTTATCCCCACAAGAGGATCTCTTCCCATAAAAATGTGATCATAAATATATAAAATCATAAAAATCCAAATTTTCCATAATTATTATAAAAATTCATATTATAAGTATAATTATATGTATACAAGTTATAGTGATTCGATTATATAAATCTCTAAATCTATAAATAATATCACAACTATAATTTTATAAATGTCATATACAATTATAATCATAATCTAAAAATTATATAAATACCGTAATTATAATTATAATAATACAAGTTTTTATATAATCTATACCACATCTCATTAAAATGACCAAATTCAGTTATTATAGCCGTAATTATCAAATTAATATGAATTACCGAACGATTAATTACAAAAAAAATTAATATTTGAATATATTATAATAAATGGGTGAAAAAAGTGTTGTTATAACTTAAAAAAAAACTATAACTGTTCCCACTTATTTTTATATAAGTGACTATTCTCTTTTAATATATTAGTAAATAGAGGATGGGTTAAGTAAAAACTTTTTCCTGTGAATATATTAAAAATTTATAAATAAAATATTCATGAATGATAAACAACACTTATTTGAATCATAAATAATATTATTTATGTGAAAATGATAATTAACTTATCAAAAATGATGATTAACATTTCAAAGTATAATTAACATATTAAAAATATTATTTAGCATTTAGATGAGTGTTATTTATAATTCATGAATATGTTATTTATAAGTTTTTATTTCAATTATAAATTCTTGTGATATTAGAAATAAAAATTCTAATATTAAACTCATTCATTTTTTTAATAAAAATTATAATCAAATCGTGTCAAATATGTCGCACGAGAGCAACACATTACCCAATAGTCTAGTCTAGTGAAAAAATTGAAGATCTTTTATTAGGAGATTAGTGATTCTAACCATGATTGACACATTTTATGAAAAATTTCAAAAAAAAAAAAAAAAACCCAAGCTTTCACACAATATGTACTGAATTAGAGTAAAAAATCTAGAAGCTAAAATCGCAAAATACCCAAAAAATTATAATTATATTTATAAATAATTATTCCTAACAAAGAATAAGAAGAAAGGGCCTATGTATATTTCATATAGAAGACAAATGTAGTGATGGCCATTATGAACCGGAACCGGCTGAACCGGCCCGGAACCGGCCCGCCGGTTCCACGGTTCCGAACCGGAACCGTGCAAACGGTTCCGAACCGGAACCGTAACCGGTTGTAGCCGGGCCGGTTCCGGTTCCATGTTTTAACCGGAACAGGAACCGGCAGTTCCGAACCGTGGAACCGGTGAAAAAAAAAATATTTAATGGTGAACCGGCGGTTCCGGTTCGGAACCGGACCGCCGGTTTGTTTTAAAAAAAAACTAGCCGTTGGAAGCCGGTTCCAACTGCTAGAAACGGCTCTTTTTTTGAATTCGACCAATGGGACGTCGCCACGTGTCCCTGAACCGCCGGTTCGGCGGTTCCGAACCGGAACCGGCGGTTCCAACGGCTTTTTTTTTTTCTCCAATTTTTCACTATAAATACCACCCTTTCCCTCAACATTTTCACACTTCAATCTCAATTCTCTCAATTACTCTCAATTCTCTCATTCAATTCTCTCAATTACTCTCAATTATTCTCAATTAGTTTCAATTTCAATTTCTCTTTCAAATTTTCATCCCAAATCCATTCTCTCAAATTCTAAATATGTCTTCAAGCCGTGGTGTTGGTGGTGCCGACAATAGGGGCAAGGGCAAGACAACGTCTAGAGATGATACTACTATAGGTCCACCTCGTCAACGTCGTCGTGGTGTTCATCTTGAAAGCTCTTCTCAATCTCAATACGATGATAGCATCAATTTGTCATCGAGTGATGAAGATCTTCGTGAAACTCAAATACAAGCCGATGAGGAGTATGCCCGACAATTGCAACATCATGAAATGCGTTTTCGTGAGGCATTGGAAGGCAATGAAGATGTTCCACCCCCCGAGGCCGAGGTAAATGAAGAAGATGATGATTTCGATTCAAACAAGAGTCCAAAAGCTTTGAAATCCGATCTTTTCACAAAGCACTTCCGAAAAATTCGTGCAAAGGAGCAAAAGAAAGGTACATGGTGTTTTAAATTCTTATACTCATTTTAAATTTTATTTCAAATTCTTATACTTATTTTAAATTTTAATTATGATATAACTAACTAGAAAAATATATAATTATAGGTGCTCCCGAACAATTTGATCTCCTTTGCAATTATTGCCCTAAGAAATACAAATTCGCCGCCGGTGGTGGATATGGAACATATATACGCCACATAAAGGTGAAGCATCCCATGGAGTTTGGCTTGGCTAAGGGTTAAACTCAATTAAACCAATGTGCATTTTCTTCCCCCCAAGGTACGTCTTCCTCTTCCTCTCTTCATAAATATGATCCGATAGAATCTAGGGATTCATTAGGGTCATGGATTTGTGTAAAGAGTTTAGCTTTTGGATTATTAGATGATTTCCAATTTGAAAAATATATAAATCCGGTCCAACCTCTTCAAAAAAGAATTCCACGCACAACTATAGTGCGTTCAATAAGAAATAGAGTTAGACAATATAGATTGACTTTACGCGATCAATTTAAAAAATTAGATCATAGGGTTTCTATTTGCGCCGATATTTGGGATGATTGTAGATCCGAACATCATTATTTAGGTGTAACCGTTCATTGGATAGATTCGTCTTGGAAAATAAATAAAAGAATAATTGCATACCGACAATTTGATGAACCTCATACGGCAATCAATATAGCCCGTAAATTAATAAAAATAGCTCACCAATATAAAATAAACGACAAAATATTTTCTATTGGTTTTGATAATGCAAGCAACAACACCGCATCGGTGAGGGATCTTATTTTGGAGTGCAATCCGGTCCTCGGAGGTAAGTTTTTCCATTGTCGTTGTATTAGTCATATTCTTAATTTAGCCGTTCAAGATGGTATGAAACTTTATACTCATTCAATCCAACCTATTAGGGAGGCAATTTTATGCATACATAAGCATAAAAAAATTGCAAAAAAATAGGCTTCTTTTTGTACTTCTCATGGAGTCCGAGCTAAACGTTTTCCAACCGATATTAGTCATAGGTGGAATGCCACCTATGAAATGCTTAATGCAACTTTTAAATATAAAGAATTATTAGTACAATTTTTTAGAAGTGATGAGTATGGTGTTAGTTTGCATTTATCTCATTGGGATGCATGTACATCTTTGCATGAATTGTTAAAATCTTTTTCTAACGCAACTAAAGTTTTATCCGGTGTCTATTATCCGACTAGTTCTAAAGTTTTATATCATTGTTGTTATATTGCTTGTCAATTTAATCAATGTAGTTCTATTCCCGAATTAAGGCATATAATATTTGATATGGTTACTAAATGGTTAAAATATTTTAGGGAGATTCCCTCCGTTTTTTTAATTGCTAAAGTATTTGATCCTAGTATTAAATTAGAAGGTGTTTATTTTTTTCTTGATACATATTATACCGCTCTATCAACCTTAGCATTTATAGGGCCCGACGAAATTCTCCCTTTAGAAAGTTTGAACCTCCCCTCCGTCGATGTAGTTAAAGCCCAACTTAGAGCCACATTACGTGAAGCTTTCGATTCATTTTGTATCACTTATAGCCACTTAGTTCAAATTAGATCTACCTCTAGGACAACTACTTCCGGCCAAACTAGTGCTAACCCCTTGTTAGCTAGAATTCATAATATTATGTCTAAAAACCGCCCGTCTAGTTCGCAACAAAGCGAACTAGATGTTTATTTGGCGGAAATGTATGTTGGTGGTGATTGTTTGCAAGTTCAAGATGAAGAAGATGAGAACGCTCCGGCCGAGGTTGATATTCTACTATGGTGGTCAAGGCGACAACAACAATACCCAATCCTAAGTACGATGGTGAAGGAGTTCTTAGCCGTCCCCGCATCAACGGTTGCCGTGGAACAAGCATTTAGCTCGGGTGGCTATATGTTGGATGAAAGAAGGTCCAACTTGACACCGGCCAATTTGGAAGCACAAGTTTTACTAAAAGATTGGAAAGATGCCGAAGATCGACGTCAAGAACCGGATTGGAGGCACATCTTCGACGACGAGGATGCTTACAACTCCGAAGCAAGCGCGACAAGTACTAATGCTTCCGATAGCCTTGGTGATGCGGATTTCGAATCCGATTAAAGGTAAGTAAGGTAAGAGAACTACGTGGGCTTTGATTCCCTTAATGAAAATTAAGGGATACTTAGGCAACTTAATTTTAAGGTAAAAAATTAAGTGCAAGCCCTTTTCAATAACACCTCCCCTCCCCCCTTAATTTTTTTTTTTAATTTTTTAGAATTTATTGGTTTATAGTTTTCATTTTCAAGCATTGTAATAATATTAATTCTTCAATTTTGTAATTTGTATAACTTGTGTAGTTAAAAAAATAATATACAATTTTGTAATTTGTATAATTTGAGTAGTTGCAAAAAAATTGTAACTTGTAAGTTTAAATTTGCAATCTTAATTTATAATATTCCTCATATATCTTATTATCTTTGTGTTTATTTAATTTATTTTTGTACAAAGTAAAAATAAAATACAATTTTTGTGTACAAACCAAATATTACTCAAATGAAATAAATACTTATAATTACAATTTTTGGAACAAAATAAATAGTATAATTGAAATTAAAAAAAAAAAAAACGAAATTAACCGGCGGTTCGGAACCGGAACCGCCGGTTACGGTTCAAAACCGGAACCGCCTAGTCTCCTAGCCGGGCCGGTTCCGGTTCCATATATCCCGGAACCGGAACTGGCCCGGAACCGGCCCGGGGCCAACACTAGACAAATGTGGAAATGCAAAATAAAAGATTTTGATTATAACAAAACAAGCTTACTACATGGATGATAATGTAGCCAAGAAAATGAACAATTCCCCCTGCAATACTAAAACTACCACACATTTTTTGGCAAACAAAAAACAGACAAATTTTACATCAGACATATGAGTAAGCATGTCTTGTTAGAGAAGTTGAGCCCTGAAGAAGCTGCCCTACCTACGCCACACAGCCGCCACAAACTATGCCTCTCCTGTTCAAAAAGAAAAAACAACAAAAAGATGATTTTGAACACTCAAATTTATTACAGTGATGATATGAATTGATTCACGACAACTTTCTTGCAACAAAGATTCATAGTGTCACTCAGTCACTTACATAATGGAGCAACCACTGCTCTGGCGTTTCTTCCGCGACGCCGCCACCTCCTTCCTCCGAGGAGGTTGAAGCACCACCTTGATTGCAGTATCAAAAACAGCCTTCACATTCTGCCCAAAACAAACAAACAAACTGAATTGAGAGAATCAAGGAGAGGTAGGTGATGGTCTCAAAAAATATCAAAATCCCCCCACCTGCTGAGTCTTGGAGCTGCACTCTATGTAAGCTGCTGCACCAATCTGTTTCCTCAGCTCCTCACCCTACACCCACATTCCATGTCAATGGAGGAGATGGAATCAAATATAGTGATTCAAGAATCAATGAGAACTCTCACTTGGGATGTGGTGATGATGTTAGACCCTATGTGATCACCAAGATATCCTCTGTCATCACGAAGATCTACAGAGGATTAAACAATGTAATAACTTCAATGTAAGCCCATTATTGCTAAACAAATATCATTTCTTTGTCTGTGTTAGCCATACCTAACTTAGTTCCGACAAGCACAATTGGAACATTGGGAGCAAATCGACGAAGTTCAGGCATCCACTGAAACAACAAACCAAAATGTAGAGCTATATAAACACACACACACACACACAAAAAGAGTAATATTCACTATTCAGAGGTCAATTGGATTGGATTATACCTTCTTGAGGACATTTTCGTAGCTAGCCCTACTGATTAGAGAGAAAGCCAACACAAATATGTCTGCACCTCTGTAACTGAGAGGCCTCAGCCTGCTGTAATCTTCTTGACCTGCAAATCCAAGATATCTAAAGTGTAAATGCCTGCAGTTTCCATAAAAGGGATCTCAATAAACAACATTACTACCTGCTGTATCCCACAGTCCTAGGTTTACAATGTTGCCATCCACCGCCACATTTGCACTAAAATTGTCGAACACTGTTGGAATATAATCCTGCCATTCAGAAAAACACCCCAAGAAATTCTTACAGAAATCAACAGGAGAAGTTATCCCATTTGAGTACAAGCAGGCAGCAGCCACAGAGAGAGAGAGACTAACAGTGGGAAACTTGTTGCTGGTATAACAAATGAGCATGCAGGTTTTGCCAACAGCTCCATCTCCTACAGTCACACATTTGATGAACTTAGAAGCACTCATTTTTCAGATTCTAGTATCACCCACTTTTCTGAAGCTATTCTTGTGTGAAACCCAAGAAAAAGATACAGGTGTCTCGAGAGGAAATGAGGTGGGATTACTGGTGAAGAGAAAGAAAGAAAGAGAGTATCCCCAAATGTTTGAAGGAACAAAGAAGAAAAGGGTTGGATATAGAAAGAGAGGCCCCTATTGCAAACTTGGAGTCTCAAGAATGGCATAAAAAAACAAAACTACAGACAGTGTGTGAGTGGATTCGCATGTGTTTGTGGATATGTGTGCAATGTAAGAGAGAGAGAGAGAGAGAGAGAGAGAGAGAGAGGGGTCAAAGGGTCTGACAGTGGATTTTAATCCCCCTGGATGAATTTGAAATCCAACAGAAATATTATTTGAAATGGAGAAAGCTCCGTTGCATTGATGGGACCCTCTTCGTCTCAAACGGCTACCACCAACTACTACTAAATCACTCTATTTAATACTTATTGTAAATCAACATAAGACCTAATCTCTTTCTGTAGCAATTAATATACTCCCCCGTCCCGGCTGAATTGTCCCGGGTTGACTGGGCACAATAATTGAGTGTAAAGTAAGTTGAGTGGAATTAATATTTTATTGTTGAGTAAGAAAAAATTACTTTTTAAGTAATGAGACAATTGAGGTTGGACGAACAAAAGGAAAAGTGGGACAATTGAGGTGGGACGGGGAGTAGTAAATATGTTCAAATTATTTAAGGTCTATCTACCTAATGATTGATCTCGTAGTTGAATTTCTATTGGTGAGGCTGAAACAATAAATGATTATATAATTTATATTTAAGTTTCAAAAAATTCGATGTATTAATCTGACATTATTTAATGCATTTTACTGTTTGCCGTGCTAAAAATTAAATAAAACTTAAGTTTGTAGCAAGAGTTTTGTGTTCATAATAATGATAATTGACGAGATTTTTTTAGTCTATTCGGTCTAAACTCTTGGATCAAATCTTCTGTTTTACAATATTGTTTTAGTTTTCTATTATCTCGATTACTAATTTTAATAATTATTTTTTTATGAAAATGAAAATAAGTATTATACAATAAATATACTAAATAATTTTGAAGAATAAAAATAAAAATGTTATAAGAAGACAAGTTATGGTTATGAATTAATCAACTAGTATGGCACAAGCACGATGTGCGGGACTGTTTAATTTTTTTTAATTATTTATCTATTTATATTTCAACAAATTAAGATGTTCCTGACCTCGGAGCGACGTGATTAAAGCACTTTGTCTATGACCAATTTTGCATAAAATTAATATTAGTAACGTACACCATTTTATATTGAAATTATTTACCCTAATTTTTAATAAATGAAATAAAATAACAAAACAACATAAATAAATACTTTTTATATATTCTGAAACACTTCCTTATATACAACTTTAGCAATTAAATTATCATCATCAGTTGCTAATATCTTGAGTCAACTTCTAGTCGTAACTCTGGAAACAATAATATATAATTGATCATGAGTAAATACAACTTTCTTCAATAAAATGCCAACATGTGATAAGGATTGTCCTTGACTCTTGTTAATATTCATGGCATATGAAACAATAAAAGGAACTGTCTTTCTGAAACTTGAATGGTAGACGTATACCAGAAGGTGTCAAAGTCATTCTAGGATTAAAAATAATTTCACCATAACTATTTCCGGTCAGTATCTTAGCTTCAATAACATGATTGCCAAGCCTGGAGATGATTAGACGGGTTTTGTTGCACAATCCAACTGAATGATTTATATTTCTCAACAACATAATAGGAGTTCCCACCTTGAGTATCATCTCATAATTTGGCAATCCCCTATATTTCAAGCCATTCAAATATTCAGGTGTAGGCAAATTAGTCAACACATTAATTAATCCATCTGATTTGCACATACTATCTGCACTAAATATACCCTACTGTCAGAGGTGTTTCAATACATCATGTGTAAATTCACTGAATCAACAATATCCATTGTTGGAGCTAGAATAGCTCTATCTTGCAAATATGACAAATCATTATTGCAAGATAATGTAATAGGATACGTTTTTGACAATTGCCTCTATAGGATCTCCAGAAAAGTTTAGGTGAATATCATCTAGTATTATAACATTTCCTTTTCCATCATTGTCGTCACTCAGATCATCATCTCCAGTTGACGCAACCCACTTTGAGAATGCTTTTAATTTAGAGGTCTCAACTTTAGAGCTTATATTTCGGAGCCGCATATTTTTCGTCAACCTTAAAACTCTTACATCCTTCCATAGATATAATGAATTGATAGTGACATTAGCAATGTCTTACCTCTTTCCCTTTGGTATAACAGGAAATATTTCTCTAAATCACCTCCAAAAACCATTATTTTTCCTCCAAATAGTTGCTTGCATGATAAGCAATTCTTAAACCACATTAGATCCTTTATGGTTCGATCAAGAGCTTCAAAACAATACTTGTGCATCATAAGAGCCCCATCCCAAATAATAAGCTAGCAATTGACAATCAATTCACCTAATGGAGTTCCTTGTTTTATGTTGCAAGTTGAATGTTCATTAGGAATCAGTGGAATGGAAAATCTCGAGTGACCAGTTCTTCCACCAGGCAACAACAAAGATGCTATTCCACTTGAAGCAACATTTAGAACTATGTGACCTTGTTATCTTATTGCAACAGATAAAGTCCTCCAAATAATTTTTTTTTCCCGTACCACCATAACCTTATACAAAGAATAATGTGGCACCATTAGATTCAATCTTTTCCATGATTGTATCGTACACATAACGTTATCAATCTGCAGTCCCTTTGTCATCATCATCTTCATCCAAAGAAATTGGATTGAATGCAGTCTCTTCATCCGTATCACAAAATTCAGAATTCTCTAATATTAACAATAAATTAGGTTCATCAACTTAAATCACACACAAAAAAATCATACAAAATTTTATCATAATAATAATAATAATAATAATAATAATAATAATACATTTTTGACAATTTCTTCAAGTCAACTATCATATCAGTATCCAAAAGAAAACTAACCACATCGAAAGAATTAGTAGATGATTCAATTTTTTGTTGAAGATTAAACAAAATTTCTCTATTTTTTAAGTCTTCAATATCCGTTGGCAATTAAGAATTTTGACCAAGCTACAAACACATCAGTAATTAAATTAGGAATATATATATATATATATATATATATATATATATATATATATATATATAATTAGAATAAGTTAAAAATATTTAGGCGTACATCATTTTACTTCGATTTTAGTTCAATAGCTGTTTGTCCAATTACTTGTACCGTTCTATTTCATAGTAAAACGGATACATGATCCTCAAGTTTTAATTTCAATATTTTTTAAATACGGTCATTTGTTCATGTGGTTCTCGGATTGCCTGTATAAACAATCCTTCCATTAACATATATTCAAAATATTACTCCCTCCGTCCCACTTCATTAGTCCCTCTTTCCTTTTTCGTCCGTCCCATTTAATTGTCCATTTACTTAAAATGGAAAGTTAATCTCCACTCACTAATAAAATACTCATTTCCTCTATCTCTACTCGCATTGGTTATTGTGCCAAATCTCTAGGGGACTAATCAACCGGGACGGAGGGAGTATATGTTAAAGATTATGAAATTAAGCAAAAAAATATTAATTTATATGTAGAATAAATAAATACAAATCAAATAGCATTGTGTCATCGAGTTTGGACAAATCTCGCAGTGTTGAAAATGGCCCAAAAACAAACTTCTGATATGGAAAGTCATCTCGCTTAATTATTGCAATTTGAGTCTTAACGTGACTCACAAACTTGTACGGATTGTTGCATGTTTTGAACTTCATTTTATTCTCATCAACTTGAATATTACGAATAACATATAATTTACCTTTGATCAATGAATTGTCAAACCTTTCATAATCTTGACGTCTAATTGTACCATATATACAGTCTTCTGCTTGATCATGAAAAACAAACTCGTACGAACTTACAACATTAGGATTCTCGAACATGGACTAAGAGTAAGAATGAACAACTCTCAACTTCAGAATAATATCAACCCTAATATGGCCAACTCAATTAATACGACTTATCACACTAAAGTGAGATTGCGACATGATGAAAACAATTAAACTATTTTGTGGTGAATGATAAAACTTTAATTGGAAGAATAAATGAAACTAATAATTTCTCACTAATTTATATTAGTTTAATTGATATATAAAAAAAGATCTTTAATGAGATCATAAAATATGATGAGATATATAATCCTACGTAATGTATATCTAATATTAAGAAATATAATATTTATATTATTTTTATAAATATCATACGAATTTTAAATTTTAATATAATAGTTGCCACTAATATCAAATTTTTTGCTATGAGATTGTAAATTGATTCTAAATCTCAACCAAAACAAGTTTTTTGTTAACAAACTTCTATAGTATATATTTATGATTAAATTGTATTGATGGATAAAATATATGATATATATTTGAATGATTTGTAAATCTAAAAAGATCAATAATAATAATAATAATAATAATAATAATAATTATTATTATTATTATTATACTCGAAATATTTTTAGATATTGTATGCAAATCGATATTTTGATTTAATAAGATTGTAAATTAATTCTAATTCAATTATAATATAAAAAAAATTTAAATATATCCTAAGATTTTAGTAACGTAATTTTTTTAAATAAATGCTCAACAATAAAATAAGTCCTGATCGTGTTCATCGTCTTTATTCATTTGTAGAAATAAATTAAATTAATATTATTTTAGTTTAGTTTGATAAATTAAACTGATATTATTTAATTATATTAAAGTTCATAATTGTTATTTTTATATTACTATAAAGTTATTATTCAATTTAAAAGATATCTTTTGGTTGATAGTTACGTAATTATTGAGTGTGATTAGGGTTTAATTAAACTTAAATTATTTTTTATATATACAGAAATTTTTGGGACTAATTTCATGTATACAATACAATTTAAAAGGTTTAGATTATCATACAATGATAACTATAAAACTATTTTTTGAATACGTTTAGATTTTGACTTTTTAGAATTGTTTGAAATAATTAGATTTTTATCAATATATAGATAGATTTAAATAATTTGTACATTATAAATAACTGAATAGAAAAAAATTAAATGGTTATATCATTGAAAATTTAAAAAGAAAGTTAAAAGATTTGGGAATATCTATTACAATATATTTATACATGTATTTTAGTTAGTTTATGGTTGTTATATCAACTATATTTTAGTTATTTTATAGTATTTTACATATTTGTCCTCCGGTTTTGTTTTAATATATAGATATTGCTAATCAAATTTCAATTAATAATTGAAGAATATTATATACCGTAAATGGGTGGGATTCTACTATTGAACTTATAAAATTAAATTAAATTATAATAAATTAAAATTATAAAAATATTAAGTAAAAATTTATAATTTTAATAGTCGAATAAAAAATAAAACACGAAAAGCGGAAGAAAGGGTCTGTGATCCCATATTGTTTCTCTATATCTTTCCCTCGAAACAAATTATATATTTTCTATGGGACAAATTAATTTTTGTGATTACTGCTACATTGCTACTTATCCTTAATATGCAATATCTTTTTTTCATAAGTAATGATTTCTAAATAATCTCATTACAATATATATATTCTTCAATAAAAGTATGCTTTTTCTGTTTACATAACGAACTAAATTACGAATATGGATCCTCTTCTGTGCCCGTGCACCTTAAAACTACACATTTAAATTTCTTTTGTATTTTATTATATTTTATTTGATTAATTTCTTAATTCATAATAAATAATACTCTTTCCGTGACCGAGCACAATAACCAAGATATGTGAGTGACATGAGAATGAATATTTTATTGATGAATTTGAAAAACTTATTATTTTAGAAAAGTGATGTAAATTCAAGGAACTACTAATTACTAAACACAACTCAAAACCACACAAAACTCCACATATTATGATTTGTGAAATGTTGAATATGATTTAAACGAAATGATACTACATTAAAATTGTTCTAACTGCCTGGCCATAATCATAATTAGAAGAAAAAAAAAAAAAGAAAAAAACCCCAATAACTACATACCTTCTCCAACTAAAGTACTAAACTGAATGTAAAAGGGTTATGCGAATTGTTTATTAAAAGTTGAGATCATAATAAACAATGCTCCTTACCGTCCCATGCAAATTATAATACTCTTTCTCAGCATGAAAATTAAAGATTGTGAACATAATAGAATTAATATTTTATTATGGTATATAAAAAAAATTGTCATTTTAAAAAAAATTCCATCTGTTCCGGCTTAATTATCGAGTTGACAGAACACAATAACCAAAGAGTGTGAATGTAGAATAAATTGAATGAATTTAATATTTTATTATTAAGTGTGAAAAAATTATATTTTTTAATAATAAAATAATTGAGCTGAGACAAACCAAAATGAAAAGTAAGACGATTAAGTTAGAACGAAGGTAGTATAACAATTAGATTCAAACGTCCAATGTACTCCCTCCATCCCATTAGATTAATCCAGTTTAATTTCGGCACACAGAAATCAATATTTATGAGTGTAGTGAAATTAATATTTTATTAATATGATTTTTTTTTTCATTTTAAAAAAGTAGACTAATTTGGTGGAACATCCAAAAATAAAAATATAGACGGAGGGAGGGAGTAGTAAATATAACAATTCGGTTTCGATAGAGAGAGTATTTGACAATACAAGCAAGCAATGTAAGTTAAAAATCTGACAGGCCCACAAAATCTAAAATCTCAACATGCCAATTACCATTTCTAGTCAAATCTCAACACACTTGCCGACGATCATTTCGCATCTCAAACCAATATTACCAACAATTCCGACAGTCCAATCAATTTATCAAGTTTGTTTTCACGAGTAAAAGAAGTCCAAACTTAATGCTGTTCCACCACCACTGCAATTCACATTTACAAGCTCAAAAGAAATTGTTTAACGCAGCTGTAAATCCTCAACTGTTTCAATTGAAATGGATGAGATCACAATGTAAACAAGTCTAGCAGGTAGCAAAGCCACGACAAGAACTGAAATGCAACACCACATTTATTGAACTAGAAGTGAAGACTCAGACAAAAGGAATGATCAGGCAGCAAAGCAATGATAAAGAACTGAAATGCAACACAACTTTTATTGAACCAAGTGAAGGTTTGGGAGCAGCAGACACAAGGAATGATGCACATATCAATCCTCTCTCATCGAACTCAATGGGGATAGGAGTAATTATAGAGCCTTAAGGATATCGTCTGCACTGGAGATGGTGAATTCCCCTCCTGACTCGATATTGGCAGCCTTAACCTTAAGATCCTCAATCAAAAGGGCGAACCTTTTAGACCGAAGGCCAAGTCCCTTATCGGTGAGGTCGAGTTCAAGGCCAAGCGCGTTAGTGTAAGTTGCAGAGCCATCGGCCAAGAACTTGACATGCTTGTTGTCGGGGTAGGTCTTCGCCCACGCCTTCATAACGAAGGGATCATTCACTACAAACAAGATGCGGGCATGATCAGATTCAAATGGATGAAATTCAAAGCAAGCAATGCTAGACTAAGCTTCTTTTATGGGAAAAGATCTAAGACTGATTATACACGAGCATCATTCATTGGTATCAATTTAACCCATCACTGAACCATTCAAACCAAAATTTACAAATTTCAGTAATAGATTAGGGACTAGTGCAATTAAAAATTAAGATTTGAGTTAAACTCTCACTAAGACCGCCAGTGTGTGGCTAATTTCAGGCAACAGCATGAGAGTTAATCTGATTACAAAACACATCCATGATCTAAACACAAGCTATGAAAAAAAAAAAAAATTATCCCCAAACGTAAATAAAATTGAGTTTCTTTCTCCACCTTGCAGAGAATTGGCTACAATTGAGTGACCTAGAACACGTTTAAAGAGGAGGCATACCACTAAGGCACAAGATTTCCTCAACGCCCTTGGACTTCAATTCATCCGCCTTCTCAATGAACCCTGGCACGTGCTTCATGCTGCACACACACTCAATTATAAATAAATAATGAAAAAATCAGAAGAAAGACCCATCAACGAAATGTCGATTACCTGCAGGTAGGGGTGAAGGCGCCGGGAACGGCGAAAAGGACGACCTTCTTGCCGGCGGCGAGGGAGTGGACAGAGACGCTTTGGAGCTCATCCTTATCGTCAAAGTATGACAAAGTCCCATCGGGGATGACGTCACCTACTGCGATCGGCGCCTTGAATTGTTTGAGCGGCCTCGATTAGTAAACTACTAGGGTGTGTCGATGATTCCGAGAGTAGAGAAACTTATATTAATATATTCGTTGAATGAGTGTACATCTATGATCTATATATATAGAATTAAGATATTTCTCCTTGGAAAATAGCATGGCATAGAAGGACTTCAAATCTACTTCAGAATCGAATTTAAGAGTAGCTTTGGCATCCGCTACAATGCTACCTGTACCAGAGCGATCATGTTTTCTACCGCGAATCGTTTGCGAACACGTGGTAGAATGTGTAGCCACCATTATGATTCAGAAGTAAAACCAAAATAATTTGATCCATTTAGCTAATTTAAAAGGAAAGATTATTTGGCCGTTCAGTTTGAAAATTTTCTGATTTAGTTTCACCAATAGTTTGAAGGGTGAATTAGTTACATGTATAAAATTATTTTAAATATAATAATAATAATTAAATATTATTTAATAAAAAATTAAAGTATGAATTACGCTCTTACAAATTACTTTCTATTTCCATTTTTTCCTTTGCAACCTCATTTATTTCTGACTTCTCTCCAATTTATAATTAATGATAAATAATATATATACGTATATATAAGTTTTATTTAAGTCATCATTCATTACATTAATATTCAAAATGATCAAAACGATGTACTAATTTTATTGTTTGCACAATAACAATTAATTGGATAATCTCTTAAATCGTTTAAATCAGCTGGATCAAACCATTTTATGGTTTGATTTAAAATATTTAATTGCCTGATTTGGTTTCTAAAAATGTCAAACTATAAACTAATAATTTCGTCGATACTTTATCCTTCAAACCGATCAAACTTAATCGGTGCATACCCCTATAGAAAAGAATAGCGTTGGAGGCTATAGAGGTAGAGGGCAAGCATCTGTTGAGCGAGACTACATATTTTTCGCTTATACTAAAGTTACAAATTCTATCATAATTTTGTTTTTGCCCAAATTTAGAGTACAACGATTAGAACGTTTTATTTAACTAATTTTTTAAAAAAACATTTACTCTCTATTTGAATTATGTAACTCAATCTAAAAGAAATTAAACCATATCCTTGCGCTTAATGGTGGTGACTGAGGAAGAAGGAAAAAGATTGTTTGTTTGAGTTTTGATGATAAAGATGTGAAACACATAATTGAAGTGGAGAAGAGCATCCATTGTCTTGGTAAAGGAAGGTTGGGGAATTGACTTTGGGCTAACAATTTTATGACTAAGTTTTGGGTTGCTGTTATAGTAAAGCATTGACCCATTTAATATAGCTTTGGTCTAATAATTTTATGCCTATGTTTTGGGCTGCTGTTATAGTAAAGCATTGACCCATTTAATATATTTATTTTCAGCATGTTTTAGTTGAATCAAAGTGATGCCTACATCCAGCTAGCAATTCTAGATTACTACTGTATTTAATGCGAAATGGAATACCATTCACGGTAGAAAAAGTCATTACAAATGGAAAATCTTGGATTAGGCATACCTAAACAATTTAGGCGAATTTTATTCAATAACCCAAGCCCAAATTCATATAATATATCCTAATTGAGATTAATAAATTTTATTTGGGATGGATCAACCCATTTAGATAAGATAAAACCCACCTAAACCGTTTAGGCCTGCCTAACGCAAGTTTTTGCCCATTACAAATGTTTCCTCCCATTTCTTCTATTTTTCTCTACTGGATTTCTTTAGAGATTATTCCTGCAAAATTTAATTTTTTTTTTTTTAAAAAAAAGGAGTATAGCAAACAAATTATGTTAGGACGTCAATTTACAAAATGAGCACAACTTAAATAATAATTAGTCTTTTTTTACTAAAGACTTGACAGATAAAATAAATTTTAAAAAATGGTAAAATGTGATGATTTTACACAATTTAAAAGTAAATATATTGAAATAATTTATAAGTGTTCATTTACAAATAAAATCATGAACTTCGAATCCAATTGAGAAACTAACATGAGATAATTAATTTGCATCTATTCAAATTAATCCTCAATTTAACATCATCTTGCTAATTTCAATCACACAACAATATATATTACTAGTTCACTTCAATTGTCTGGGCAATTATTAGGCAAAATTTGAACTTTAGACTAAATTACCTTCCTCGCACATGTATAAGGCCGAATCCATTCTATTTCTAAATAAGATTATTAATCCTTAACTTTTCAAGGAATGCTTCATCTATGGTCACTACAAGAAATTTGCAACAGGAAAAATCCATCGCATAAGCGTACGGATCCGCCACAAATTGTTATTTTGTGATGGATTTTGTCCGTTGCAAAATATCTCGTTGCTAGTTTTTTCGACAGAATTCGAATTTCCGTCGCAAAATATTATTTTGTAATAAAAAAACTTAGTTTTTATCACTCAACCAATTTTTTAGTAGACCGGTTCATTATTTTGACTAGGACCGGCTGGTTTAGGTCTCACGCGCAAGAGGATTCAAAATCATGACCTCTTGTCAAGCATGTTACCGCTGGACCAAATGCAATTCTCAATACCCAATTGACTTAATAGATATATTTACATAAAATATTTTGCGATGGAAAATTCCGTAGCTATACCATCGCGAAATTTGGCACAAAAAATTCACGGGCAAAATGGCGACGATTTTTTTTAAAAAAAAATCCGTCGCAAATCTGTCACAAAATCACGACCCATTTTCTTTGCCCGTCGCGATTCCGTCGCAAATTTGAGCTTTTTTGTAGTGGGTTGTGAACGACTATTTTTTCAATCTTTTCCACCTTGATACGTAGGAGCAAGTCAGAAAGATTGAGAAGTAGATCCAGCCATCTTAATTCGTTCTCAATAGCCATGAAATGCTCATCTTAGGGTGATCCTTTTGTCTACTGATATTCCTATTATTATACTCATAATTTATGAAGGATGAGAACCAATTACGTAGTATCTACATCGAGAATTTAAATATTGTATGCGCCATTAGTCAGATTCTTTGTTGAAACTACTCGTAATAACGAATTTCTTTGGAGGATACTTTCCTCAACATATTTACAACAAATCCAACTCATGATTTTGATTTCTGTCAATAATTAATCACTAGTATAAAATATAAAACAACTTAAGTTAATGTATGCGTATTGGTAAAGTTCGAATACGTGATCTATTAGCCAAAGATCTTGGGCTCCAAACCCAACAACCAACCAAAAAAAAAAAAAAAAACTATGCAGCTGCTGATCAGTTATTATAAGGGGGGTTGTGCCCCGGATATATAATCAGCTCAAGTATCACTAATTATTAAAAGAGAAAATATACAAAAAAAAAAAAAAAAAAAACAAGTCTATGCAGATAAATATGTTGAATTGGAGAGGTCATCTTCTTTAGATTTGTGCATTTCAATTTCAACCATGGCGCCATCGCTTTTCCCCTCCCCTTCTTCGGCATCGGCGTTCCAGACTTTCTCACTGTCGAAGCATTTATAGAAGCGGCTGCAGAAGATGAAGTAGATCAAGTTGATCACGCTGAGAATGGTGAGAACCCAGTAGTAGTAGTCGTAGTGACCCCTATTCAAATTATCCGACACCCAGCTCTCCCGCCCGTCTCGTTTCGAAGCCGAGTCCACCGCGCTCACGATCACGCTCCCGGCAACGTTTCCGATGGCCAACCCCAGCGAGAACAGCGACACCGCGATGCTAGCCATGCTCTTCGGGAACTGCGAGTAGTACAGCTGGATTTGCCCGATCGCGTTCAGCGCCTCCGAGACTCCGGTCAGCGATTGCTGCGGTATCAGCCACATCGCCGACATGTCCACCTGCAATATCGAAGTTTCGCCGCCATCACTAATTTATGTTGTGCAAATGTAAAACGCTGTCGGAATTCCAAATTAATGTCTTGAAATCTTAACCTGTGCCTTGGGATTATCGGCGAAACCTTGGCGGAGCGCCGCGGCCCTGCGCCTGCGCTCGACTAGAGCGGCGGAGGCGGTGGCGAGGCAGGAAATGAAGAGGCCGAGGCCGATTCGGGCGCGGACTCCGATGCCGTGGGGGTTTTTGGTGAATTTGGCGAGTAGAGGGACGATGGCGCGATCGTAGAGGATGACCCACATGGTGAGGGCGAGGACAGAGAAGATGCCAAAGGAGCCCGGTGGGATCTTGAAGTTTCCGGCGAGGCGTCTGTCCAGTGTGAGAGCTTGGAGCACCGGGAAGGAGTGCTGGTTGATGAGGACTGCGATGACGATCCCGGTGGACCAGATCGGCAGCAAATCGATCAGTGTTTTCAGCACTTCCACCTGCATCACGCTGCATAGGTTCCATGGATCGGAAGCCGAGCCGTCTGCCTTTAGCTCCTTATCAGGGTTGATGATAATGCAGGCCTTATTCAAGAATCTGCAACAAATATATATATAATTCTTATTTTGATGTAAACTAAGCCAAAAAAAAAAAAAAAAAAAACTCAAATATTGATCGAAATATCACCTGAGTCTTTGTGATGGCACTCTGAGGTTGGAACCCTTGCTCTGGTAAAACTTGAATCCATGATCGGAACCCTCCGGCAGCTGGAAGCGGCGCTTCTTCCACGCCGCCGCGAGAACTTGAACCAGACCCGTCAGCAGACTCTTGTTGGGCTTGACCTTGACATAGAGCTTGGATCCCAGAAAAAACATGACGGCGGAGAACAACATGAGGCCGACGGGGAGGCCAAAACCGATGACCCATCCGTACTTGTTCTGGACGTAAACGACGACGGTGAGGGCGATCATGAGAGATACTCCGACGGAGGCGTAGTAGAAGTTGAAGAAAGTCTGGAGGATTCTCTGGTTGTTAGGGTTCTCGGGTTTGTCGTACTGGTCAGCCCCGAAGGCCATGGAGCAGGGCCGCACGCCGCCGGCGCCGATCGACATGAGGGCGAAGGCGGTGAAGAGGAGTGCATACTGCCCTGCATTGGGCTTTATGCACTCCCCTATTCTTGGATCGCATGGGGGAGGCCTCGCTTCGTGGATTATTGCAGTTAACCACAATACAATCAATCCCTACAAACAATGACAGCATACACAAAATAACTCCGATGCTCGGGATATAGTAGTGAAAACATATTACTTGTGACCCAGAGGTGATGAATTCGAGATTTCGGAAGAACATCTGATTCATTATTATTTTTAAAAAGATATGTACTAGCTATTCAAAAGAACTTAATTTTAATCAATTAAACGTATTTTTAGAGATTATTTTATATTAGGCTATTAGAGAGTATCTAATCTAACTGAGCTGATATATATAGAAAGAAAAGTTGGCTAATGATAATCCCACTAAAATCCAAGGCGTTTCAATTGGTGGCAAAAGACAAAAGCTCAATTTTCTTGAGTTGGTTTGTTTTTCCCCCAACTTTGATTGAATAACAAAGCAAATATATAAATGTAAGTCTGTGTCACAAAATTAAAAAGAAGGATATAAAGTAGTTGGGATGTGTAAAGAGAGTTGCATTAATAAAGAAAAGCAGAGAAAAGAGAAAATGATATCTGATTCTGACCAGAAGAACAGTGACAGTGGCGCCGGAAATGACAAGAAACCGACCAAAAAACGAGTCGGAAAGAAAAGCTCCGACGATGGGCAAGAAGTTGGAGACGGCCGACCATATGAACAAGGCGTTGGTTCCTCCGGCGACACTGAAGTGATACGATCCAACCAAATACAGAATCATGTTTGGCATCAGCCCATACGCTGCAATCTTCTCAAATGCCTCATTCGCTGCATTATGTAAGAAAAGCAGATGAAACAGCTGCCATGTCTGAAACATCAAAGCATATATAGTGATTGAATGTTATACCTATGATGAACGGCATGGTGATAAGCCCCCCCTTTCGCCGTTCAGCTTTAACGGAAGCCTTAGCTGTGTCTGAACTCTCCATCTTCGACTCCATAGCTCCAAAACAACAGCAAGATGTAGATGAAGATGATGATGATGATGGAGGATTATGTGAAACGGTGACTTTATTATTACATAGTATCTACAGACATGGAGGGAATTTGAGGAAGACTGTGTTAGAAAATTATGCGCATTTTGCTTGGCTTTTGTGATAATCATCACCTCTTGGGCGGCTTTAATCTGTCTTTTATTATCTTTCTTTTTCACTGGATTTTAATTATATATTCACACCACGACAATAAAATTTATATTCCTGTGGAAAACTAAGTTAATTGCACATGCAAAATTTCTCTTGCTATTCCCCTCTATTATTTTCCATATATTAAAAAATTATGATCGATATCTGCTAGAGATATGCCGATTGGAAAGAATCACGGCCACGGCCAGCTATTGGAGCTGTACAAATAATAATAATTTATATATAATAATGATGTGATAATGTGATAAATAGAGTATTAAGAGTTAATGGGGCATGTTGAAATATTAGTATTTAGAAATTTGTTTCTATGGTTTTATCTAAGAGTTAGTGGGACGTTTTTTCTTTTGTTTAATAAGGTGTGTTAGTGGTTTTAGTGGGCATGATAAATTGTTAGATATACCCTTTAATTAGCATTATTAGCCTAAATGTTTTTTTTTCTCCATTTAACTTGATTAATTAAGATGTTTGATAAAATTTAAACTTATTACTATAATTTTGTAATTCAGTTACACATGATGTTGATGAAACTTATATTCTGGTTGGAGCTGATGATGATGGCGTGTAAAATAATGTCAATGTTGAAGAGGCACCCACCATGAATTATTTAAAAAAAAAAAAGGCTTTTAATTAGAGGATAATTTTGACTGAATAATTAATTAACAGACGACTGCAAAACATCTATATATATTAAAACGAAACCGAAAGCTAAATATGGTAGGTTTGAGTTACATTAATTGTTCCTTACTTTAATAATTATAAAATCAAAACATCCATACATAACAATATATTGTAATTTGATTGTTTAAGTGAATTGATTAACTTCCATATATAACAGAATTGATTTCAAATGATGTAATAAATTTAAATTTTTGTTGAATAAATTAAATTTTAATTACCAAGTAAAAATATTAATTATGTATATCATAATTTTATTAATTATAATATATGTGTTGACCGTGGTAGAAAAACGGTTGTGGAAAAAGGGGTGATCTACATTTATATAACAAAAATTAAAAGTGTGAACACAATTTAACACAAAATCCAAATTGTGGAGGGGTGATTCTAAACGCAGCCACGTTTTTTCTTCCTAAAGCTTCTTTAAAAATATTAAAATATAATATTATAATTTTATCCTTTTATATCTCATTTAAATATTAATTAAATAAATTCAATCAACAAACAAAAATCACATTGCTAACCCCCGTTATTGATATCCCACCATAGCCAAAAACCCCCCTCATCTCATCTCTCTCCCTCCCCTTGTTCTCAGCCGACAGGAAAGCCCCTCTCTTCTCCCTCTCTCTCTTTCTTTCTTTCCCTTTTTTTTTTTTTTTTTTCATCCCTTTGACCCTTCCTCCCCATCCATTTACGTGAGATAGAGGATGAGCAACACCAACCACCCCTTAACAACAGGGGTACGAATAGCCCTTCTTCCTTTCCTCTTCACAGGCACCACAACCCTTCTTCCTTTCCTCTTCACAGCACCATACCACCGTGTGTATAGCAGTAAAATCCACTCAGTTATTCCTTAATTTTAAAATTCTTTCCTCTGTCTCATGATTCCGCATCACTAAGTGGTCTTGAAACTGCAAAGAATGAACATGTCAGCCCTCTAAAATTAAGTTAATTTTGACGGATTATGATAGCTGAATCCTTTAAATTTTTTTTGGCGGAGGTTTTGTTTATACATTTTAAAAGTATCCTATGAAATTAGCAGATCCATTTCCTCAATTCATTTCTCCCACTGTATAAACCAAGGTTGTAGAATACGCTAGGCGCTAGTCGTACGGTCGGGTAGCGCCTAGCGCCTAGACGGTCTGTACGGAGCCTAGACGGTTTCTAGACAGTCAACCTATATATTTTTCCTTTCATATTTTTGCTTTTATTTATATATATCTTAAATATAAAAATAACACAATAAAATATCATTACAACCTATTTTTAAAGTTCAAATACCTCAAAAATCAACAAATACCATAAAAAAAATTAGTACAAATCATCAAAAATCTCATTGTTCAAAGAGAGAGCAGTCGAGCAGCAGGGTAGTAGGGTACAAAGGAGGAATTAGGGATTGGAAAAATTAAAATAAAAATCCTAATTTTCAATTTTTAGTTTTTAATTTTTTTTTAACGATTTGAAGTTTCATAAATTTGTGAATGACAACTTTAACAAGGAAATAGGTATTGGAATGAAATTAAAAATTATTTTTTTCATTTTCTTATTTAAAACCGCACAATACCGTACAAAATAGCCGAATAAGCCGTCTAGATGCCGTACAACCCAAACAGAATAGCCGCCTAGACCGTCCGTCTAGACGCCGTACAGAAGCCGTACAGTTTTCAAAACGTATAATAGAGGCGTATAGGGGTATTCGAGACGTCCGTCAACCGCCTAGCGTATAGGCGCCGTCTAGGCGGCTGTCTAGGCCGTATTTTACAACACTGTTATAAACACATCGTCCATCACCAACTCCTGATGGGTTTTGTATACTGAAAGCATTTATTATAATGAGTATACAATGATTTATTTCTCCTATCTGTTAAACAAACTACATGTATGAACAATGGTATCCTCTTGTCTCACCGATAGGGACGATCATACGGCGTGTTGTAGATCGCAGAAGACAGTATGATCACTTGACCTAGTGAGACATAAACCTGATCACAGTCGAGACAGCGTATGAGGATACGTCTGTCCGGATGGCTGTCGGAATAAGTAGTCTGTCTTGGTTACTTGACATGCTGGTACGCAGGGGTGGCGTATTGATGGACCGCAGTGAGATGTATTCGTCTGTCTGACATCAGCGAATACAAGATCTCGATATTCATTGAGTCCAAACCCTAACGAAGGTTCAGGGGTTTGCACGGGTTGACTGTTGCTTTGACTTGCCATGGTGGAGAGCCTAAGTAACGTGCTCGTATATCCGCATCTTGGGTAACAACAGTTCGTGTAGTACCGCCTGAGACTGAGTTTAGGTAACCATATCCGAGTAATAGGATGGGGACATTCCCTGAGGAGCTCAATGACATTCATCGTGCCAAAGTCATGCAAGCTTATTAAGTTCGGGCACGAGTGATAAGGATTGAGTGGTACTACTCAGGAATTATAAGATATTAATTAATTGTAGTTAGAGCTTGTCAGAGGTTCCGATTAATTAATGAATGTCCAGTAACCTTAAATATGGGGATTCTCAATTAATGCAGCCCGTTCTCATAACGTGGTAATAAAGGGGTAGGTCAGTATTAATTCTGTGGTAAAAAAAAAAATAATACTAATTAATTAATTGTGTCCTGGGTTGTGGACATGAGAATTAATTAATTATAGGTCCACTTTATTATTTGCATTGAGTCCCAGGACTGGCCCAAATAAATATGCTGAAAAAAGGCCCAGTAGCCCATTAAGGATAAAACCCTGGGTCTATAAATAGACCACTCTCTCTTGGAAACCCTAGCCACTTGTGTTATCATTCAAATCAGTCAAAACCCTAGACTATAGAGAGAGGTGGGCGGCGCCTGTAGTGGGGAGGAGAAGGATTTTTCTGCTCCGGCCTACAACACAGATCTGTGGAATCCTCACTAGTAGCAGATCTGAGCAGCATCGGGACACAGTCCTGAAGATCTAATCTGGAGAACAAATTTCTCTCTTCTTCTCTTTTATTTTCAATTTAATTTAGAAATTAGATTTCTAATTTCTGTTTCCGCAGATTAAATCGAATCGCGTGGTTGAATTGGAATTGGATATTCAAAGGCGAAAGATCGGATCAGACTCTACGGAATAACGGTAATTCCTTAATCCACAATTCTGAGAATTAAATTCATAGGAGCATGCTAGGTTTTATTGTGAATTTAACTGTGTGCAATATCAATAAATCGGTCCGGTATAATTGGTTTTTGTGATTCGGTTCACGGGAAAACCCTACAACTCCAACATTCATACACTCACTAAAAATGGATCTGCTGGTTTCATAGGATACTTTTAAATTTGTCCAACTTTTTTTAAAAATATTGATTTATGAAGTTTGGGTTTAGAAAATCCGAATTTCGTAGATTTAAATTATATTTTAAAGAGCATTTTTTTCGAATCGTTTAAATATATAAATTTATATTTCGGGTTTCAGGAAATCGATTAAGTATATATAGTTAAATAATTATTTTTTTAACAATACTCCATTCGAATTTTTTGAATATTTAAATAACATTTTTTATATCAGAATTCCGAAATTATTTTCTTCAATATAATATTATATAGGGAAGGTCTTGGGTTAGGCAACCTAAAAGATTTAGGCGGGTTTTATCCATTAACCCAAGCTCAAACCCATATAATATACCTTAATTGGGGATTAATAAACCCTATTTGGGATGTGTCAACTCATTTGGGAAGGATAAAACCCGCCTAAATCGTTTAGGTCTGCCTAACACAAGTTTTTGCCTATTATATAAGGTTTGGGTTCTAGAAACCCGAAATTATATTGTTTACTTCAATATAATATTATATAATAATTAAAATATTATTTTTTTAACAACACCTTACCAAACTCACCTAATTTAGGGTTTTCTATTCCCAAAGTGTCTAAATGTGTCCATAATTAGGATTTTGTGTTAAGTTGTGTCTACACTTTTAATATTTGTAATAAAAATGTAAATCCTCCGTGTGGAAAAAAGGGTAGGTGGCGTCACATGTAGAGATTTAATTAAGACAAAATTAGCCGCTATTATCTGTGACTTCCGCCTCTCTTTCACACTTCGCACGTGCCAATTCCTATCCCATCGCTTACCCACGTCCCTGCCCTTCACTTTTTACATATAAACAAATTCATTTATTTAATTTCATCCATTTAAATATTTATGAGAATCTCCAACTTAAACCTCTTGATCTAAATAAAATATTTTTACAATTATGCCTCAAATAGGGAACACAAACACTCTTTCTTCTCCTAAATGAAATTATAATATTAAATTAAAACTAAAGAAGGTTTGATTCTGAATCATCACTAGGTGTGTTCGCGGTCCGGTTTGGAAGAAAAATCTCGGCCAAACCAATAGGTACGGTTTGAAAATTTTCCAAACCAAACCGGCCAAATAATTTTTTAAAACCAAACCGGCCAAACCATAAAAAAACGGTTTGGTCCGGTCGGTTTGACGGTTTGAAATTAAATATATTTCAACTTTCAACAATCTACTATAATTTGTAGAAAACTAGGGCCTAAATACAAATTAATTGATTTCTATTATTTGTTACAAATAATGTAATTTTAATTTTAAAAATCTTATATTTATATTTTAATGTAAAATCAAAATAGACGTGTAAAATTATAAAAATAATGTTCATACTTGATTTATCTTAAAGAAATTATATAAAATAATAATATTTTTTATTAAAAAATATAACTAAAAAATATATAATAATATATATATATATATATATATATATATATATATATATATATATAAATACGGCCGATACGGCCGGTTTGAATCTCCAAACCGTAACCAAACCAAATTAAACCGATTTCAAAATTTTCAAACCGCCAGTTTGAAAATTAAATTTCAAACCAGCCAAATTAATCCTTCGGCCGGTTTGACCGGTTTCGGCCAAACCATGAACACCCCTAATCTTCACTACAAAAAATGGGAGATATTGGCCAATAAATCTTTCATGTTTAATCTATCACCACTATGCAATGTGTCTGCTAATAAATTAATAATTGATCACACTTACTCATATACTTACAAAAGAATAAATTAAGTAATATGGGATAAGATTATTACGCTAAGATTTTTAAATACTCTTTAATAATGTATCCTAGAAAGTTTAATATGAACCACTCTTTGTTGTCATTCCTTTATTTGCGCATTTATAATAAGATTTTGATATTTAATTAACCATTTAGATTTAACTATTGAAGGAAAGAAAATGTGTGTGCTAGTGCCATTTAAACTAGGATCTCTCGTGAAAAAAGAGGCTGTCATTACCGGCCAAAGTCGGTCCGAATAAACGGTGATTTAATTTACATGCAGCTACGAGTATTCAAAACGAAGACACATGTCCAACAACAAAAAAAACAAAAAAAAATTAAAGAGAGACAAATGCACATCAGATTTCCTCATCGGTGATCGAATTCTAAAATGTGTTTCAACAATGCCCTGTTAATATATTTTCGAAACTTTTTTTTTTTGACTTGGAAGTGTTTAATAATTTGATATGTATTAAGGTTCGAAATTACTGAAATCGGAGCCTCGGGAACATAACAAAGTAATATACAGAAAATAACAGAATAATAAAGAGAAATGACAACAAAATGGAGAGCAACCCAATACGATAGCGGGACCCGATGACCTATGTCTCTATTGATCGAAAATAAAATGCAATATATATATAGATAGATCATATGATAATAAATAAGTATATTAAAAATAAGAATTAATCTCATCCATTGAATATTTTGAAATAAGTGGTTGAGATTACTTTGATTATTTGAATTGTAGTATTATTTTTTTATTTTCATTTGCGTCTCTTTTTTTTTTCTATACGCGATTTTTTAAACTTATTCCTCGCGTTGTTTGTCCATTGATTACCAAGAATTATCAAGTGCACTATTGTTTTGAAGGTACAGTAATAATTATATGTCTTCTTCGTTCATGAGTCAAGAAAACTCTTATTCTTCAAATTCTTTCTCGCAATTCACAAATGTGTATTCAGCATCACATTTTCGTAGGTAATTCTTTGTTTCTCTAAACAAATCAATTCGTGTATATGATGTTCAACATCAAAATCTCATATGTTCTAAATTTTGTTAACAATGTCGTCCAAAAAAATATTTCGAGTATTTCATCAATTTTTCTCAGTTCTTCGCTGGAGTTTATATTTTAGAGTCTCTTTTATAGTTCGAAATTCATGAGAGAAGAAGAAAGTTTGATACAAAAAATTATTTTGCTGATTTATTTGTTTTCTTATTTTTACTGGTTGGTATAGATTATGTGTTGCTTTATAGGATTTATTTTATTGCTTAATATGTCATACTTTTTTGCTTACTAGTTAATAATTTATTGCTTAATATGTCATTCTTTATTGCTTTTTTTAACGTCGTAATCTTATATACATCAAATGTTTATTGTTTGATATTTGCGTATTATTGGTTTTTAATGCTCAAGTTTATTGCTTTCTTCGTGGACCGCCATCCTTGATGGACCTGAAAAAGACAAAACAGGCCGTGTATTGGACATATAAGTGAGCCGAATAGGTTCTACCTCAACAATATGTATGTAGGTGGGGTGGGGTGGAAGTTGAAACTTATTTGTATTAAAGAAACATTTAGATTTACATTTGCCTAAATGCGCACGTGAAAATAATGTTAAGAAATAATTAATACAGTTATAATTTTTATTTATTAATGTTATACTATTTAATATGTTTTATTTACGTCAAATACAAAGTTTATGATATTTGATTTAAAGATAATCTCATAAAAGATATATATTGTATTTGTTGAGGGCTCGATAATAAGAGGTCCAATTAGAAGTCCAAGTATACGACTCATAAATTATTTTGCAGGAAAAAAGGTTGTTTGGACCGGATAAGAAGGCCTAATGAAAAGGAATCTGAATAGAAGAGCAGTTCGTCTTAACAAGTTCAAAAAGCAATTCGATTCAGTTGGAAAGGAGTTTGAATGAGAGAGCAGTTCGATTTAACCAGTTCGCATAAGGCAGCTTGAAGTAGTTCATGTTGAGTTACTCCTTCGACCGTTACGAGTCAAGGGGATTAATGTTCGGTGGTTTCAGGTGAAAATTAATGAGCATTCAATAATAATGTTTTAATTAGTATTTTCTTATAAATAAGACCTTATATTTGTAAGGAAGGGATGAACTCTTTTCCGTAGAACTTCACATCAATTTGTTCATTTTTTCATTTGATAATTCTTGATTTTCTCGTTTCAACACAAATCCATGGGCTCCATTTTTTCGAACCTCAACAGTATTATTTTAAAAATAATAAATATAATATATTAGTGAGATGCAATATTTTAGAGAACAAAGTGACAAATATAAATTTGTTATATTTTTATTATTGTTTATTGTATATGTATGTTATGATACGAAGAATATTCAATAAAATACAAATAAAAAATAATGGTTCAAATTATAATTTGTTTACAATTTTATATATTTTTTTGTTATACTTTTTTAATGATTATTAAGCTTAAAGAATACTTTTTTTTATAAAAAAAATTATGTTTCAATTATATCAAACTAAAGGCTTAAAATTCATTATTATTAATATAAACAATATTTTTAGACCCGGACTTAATCTATCAATAGCATAATGAAATTTGAGAATTTTTTTTCCCCATCATTAGCCACCACATATTTTCTTTTCATTAAAGTCCACACACGTTTGAATCATCCAACTTTCTCTTTTGATGATTGCCAATTAATGTGAGAATAGATAATGTAAGCTGCCGGAAAGAAAATTGTGGTGTCTCACTCTCACCTACTCTCGTATTTGTAAGGTATTGCAATTTTATTTTCCTCAATATTTGAGATTCTTTTTTCATCTCGGTGGAAAATGGAAATATGAAATTCACAAATGGAAAACACAATTTAACCAATTTCTCTCACAAGATTAATAACTAAGATTATATAAATTTTGGTGGAAAAACTCAATTTGTTAATGGGCCGAAGAACCGGCCCGCCATCTTAACAGCGTGGAGTAACCTTAACCCAACCCAGCCTGTCATGGGTTCAACCTAGGATACATTTTTACAAAAAAAAAAAAAAAAAAAAGTGTAAATAAATCAAAAGTAAGAAATATTTTTTGTTTGTCAACATGAAAGATGTATAAAATTAAATATCGTCCCTTCGCTCAGGGTGTAGTGGTTAAAGCACCTTGCCTGTAACTGAGAGGTCACAGGTTCGAGCTCCCAGGGAGACATCTGGGTGTGTGAGTGTGTGTGAGTTTAAGATTAATGTACACTTATTCAAAAAAAAAAAAAATTTAAATATCATTGCAAATGAGAAAATTGAGTAATTGTCGGTTTGGAAAATAAGAATTCCCACAAGAATGATGATTCTCAATAATAGGAACAAGAATTCATAGATCATGATATGGTTCTCATTTTACACCAACATATATTGTTTGTATGATTGGAAAAAAAATAAAAAAATAAAAAATAAAAAAGTAAACAAAAATAAGGTTTTGTGTACGAAAGCAACCGGAAAAAGATATTTTATTTAATGAAATTGAGTTATAATATTAATTAAGATTAGGGAGGGTTTGATCCAAAATCTCACATTCACTTAGGGTTGATAGATACCGTCAAACTACAACATCTTTCGTAATTTAAAGTTAAAACCATGACATAGAGCTTGCTTAGTTGCTTAATTAGGGTTTGTATACAACTTATAGTATCTTTGCGTTACACCTATGCAACACCATTGATACACAAAGAAATCTTTGTGTCCTCTCGATTGGGGTGTAGTGATCGAAGCACTTTGCTTGGACCAAGAGGTAGGTCACAAGTTCGAGTTTCTTTGGGAATATCTGGGTGTGTGAGTTTAATAATTATATTCCTATTCAAAAAAAAAAAAATCTTTATAATTGTCTTTTGCTCGGAGTATAGTGATGAGTGGTATAGTGGTGAATATATATATCTTATTTGTGACCAAGAAGTCGCGTATTTTAACTTTTTTGAATTGTTAAAAAAGTTATAAATTCATGGGGCAACCGACTATGTGGGTATTAGTACTGTGAGTGTGTGAATTTAAATTAATGTATTATTATTTAAAAAATTCTTGTATCTTAAGATTTAAATCCATATTCATGTATAAAATGAAATATGCATGATAAATCAACAATGCAAGGGCGAAATAATGTACATGATTAATGAGTGAGCATTAATTCCACCAATCAAATTCTTTAATAAATAGCAAACTGTAAAACCTAATTAAACACTCACAACATGAGTCTCATAATTCCAACAATAATATCACTGAAAAATAGAAAATATGATTCGAATGTGGGGAATATATTGAGAAGAATAGGTCAAGCAAGAAAACGTCGGTTGCATCATTGTAATTGCCTAATTGGATTAAATAACTAAAATAAGGATGACAGAGAGAGAGAGAGAGAATAATTAATATTATTTTTTAGAAAAAACAAAAGAGAGAGAGAAGGGAATAAAAAGGGTGTGATTAATTCCTCAAAAAAAAAAAAAAAAGTGTGGTTAGTAAAAAGACAAGAAGCGGCAGTACGGAAAAAAATCACATTCCTTAATATTCTCCAATTCATCTCCACAAATTATATTCGTTATTATTATTATTATTTTTTTAATTCATTCGTTTTAATTTGGGCAGCTTCGTCTGCTTCCATGTTTTAAGAATTCAAAATATCGGTGTCAGGGAATGTTGGGAATAAATTTTAATAACAATAGTTGTTAAATGAAAATTAATGTAAATTAACAAGATCCCCTAGTTTTGTTATATTTTGTTGTTATTTGTAGGTTGAATAATCCTTTGATAACATGTGATTATAGTCTATAGATATAATGGACTTAGTTAATTTGAAAAGAAAAGTCTTAATCTTTATCTAAGGCAATATGAGTGATATTCATTAAATTCAAATACTGACCCTACACTCTATGAAGATGGAAAACAATAAACGACCACATTTTCTTCTTAAGAAAATTGTGTTTTAGTTGTTTACGCTACAACACCAACTGTTATGTTTTATCCCACAACTAAGGATCATTTTCCTAAAAGTAAATAGAGTTCTTACTCTGTATATCTAAGGTTGGAAATGAACCTATTACTGTTCGTAAACTACTCGAATTTTGATTTGATAAATGCTCGTTAAGCTTGTTTAGAAAAGTTCATTTATTAAATGAATTAAATTTGAGTATCTTAGTATTCGACTCGTGAGCAGACTCGTAAGTTAAAATAAGCAAGAAATATAAAATATTTAATTTTATAAAATTGATGTTTTCATTTTTAAGAGTAACAATAATGATAAATCTTTATAATAAAAATGTCTGAGTTTAAGCATAAATATGATATTAATATTTGAATAAATAAACCTAGGATCTTTCAAAAAAAAATAATGAATATTTTAATATATTCTATATTTAAAAAGTGCGTTTAGGCTCGATAAAGTTTGTGAACATGAAAGTATTCGATAAAAAAAATTCGAAGCTCGATTCAAAACTAAACGAATCAAACTTGAGCACGACACTTCTCAGTTCAATTACACTCCTTCTATCACACACTTAGGAAGCAACTACATTCTTAATTAATTAGTGGTGAAAACATTCCTGTCATATTCAAGTAATGAAATATTCTTGGCACGTGAATATAGAAAGACCAAATTTATTGTCATTACTATGATCGATAAGACTAGGTTTATTTTTTTAAAAGTGAATTTCTGTGGATGGCATGATAAATGGTGACAATTAATCATAATATAGTATAGATGCTGGACAAAATAGTAGGTATTTGGAATGAACTTAGGTTAATGTTTAATCCCAATGCCAAATACCAAATATTCCTTTCGACATGAACATAATTTTTTTTTTTTAATCTAGGGAATGAATTTGGTGCTAAAAGTTGGTGTACATCAAATAACAATGAATCTATATAATTCATCTCAGAAAATTAATGGTCGGTTAACTTTTTTTTCTTCTTCAAGATTTTATATTTAATTGCTTGATCGTATATTGTGCTTGATTATCATATATACTATGCTTAGAGAAAATATGCTTTTTAAAAAAAATTAATATTTTTTTTTATCTCAACCATTGATACTATAATGATTTCAAAAATTAATATTTATTTTTATTTAGTGTAATCTTTCTTTTAAGCACCAGATTCGAACTCCATAAAATTATATATTTTGTACATTTCGTATTTTCTAATTTTGACCGATGGTTATAATAAATAAAGAGTTGGTCTCCTGAGAGACTGTTTTACCATTTTTTTATTGTGAGACAGACTTTAATACATCATTTCAATAAACTAAATACATCATTTCATTTTTAAAAATTATAGTATTTGAAATAAAGAAATACATCATTTGTAATAAAGAAACACACCATTTCATTAAATTCGTTTCACAATAAAAATGGTGAGACATCATTTACAATAAAGAAACATATCATTTCATTAAATTCGTCTCACAATAAAATTGATGAGACCGTCTCATCTGAGAATTTACCATAAATAAATATACAATGATTATATTGAGTCGCCACTAGAATGGTTATCACTTATCTCCAAAATTTCATCCATCTATATATTTAAGATGTCCACATTTAATCACTTGAACCTTTAATATTTACCTCCTCCGTTCAAGTATAAATGACTTTTTCTTTTCGTTAAAAGAATTAAGGATTGTGAGCGTAAAGTGAATTAATATTTTATTATTAAGTATTAAAAAAATTTATTTTTAGAAATGAGCCAATTCGATTAGGACACTCAATTTAATAAATGGGTCAATTCTGCTAAGATAGAGGAAATATATTATTATATATAACTTGTTAGTAAAGTGTGACTTTTAATTAAATCTCTTAAATATATTATATTTATCCCTAGTCTTACGTGAGTTTGGATCACTATAGGCTAGTATGGACTCAAAATACAAGAACCATGAATTTAATCTACTTTATATAGCCCAAGAACAGCTAACTATAGGTTAATAATATATAATTGTGCATCAAACAATTTTATTTTATTTCTCCAAAATATCAAAATAGTTACTCTTATGCATGAGTTGTTTCTATTCAATTTGAATTATGACCATAACAGTGGCGGATCTATGTAGGGGCTAGGGGGCTCCAGCCCCCCTAGCCCGAAATTTTTTTTGTTTTTGTAGTGTCATGATCTGATTTTTTATGGTATAGCCCCCCTCGTATAGAAGAAAAAATGGATGAAAATAAAGAAAAAAATGATATAAAATGATTGAAGTTAAGGTGAAGGGGGAAAAAAAATTCTAGCCCCCCTCGGGAAAATTTTCCGGATCCGCCACTGGACCATAATATATACTCAAATGAATGATCATATATACCGCATGCAGCAAACTAGGTAATATATACGAGGACATAAATTTATTTTATCATTTTGCAGTTTCTATCTCACAATGTGCAAGTACCTTTTTACCCATCTACAGTAGGGTATTACGTAGTATGTGGAGAATTGTTGATTCAGGATTCGAAAAATAGTTTAATTATCGATTCAAAACCTAAAAGCTAAATTCTCGATTAATTTAGGACCAAAAAAAATCATACAATTCTCAATCCAGGACCTGATGAGGTCTTGGATTGAGAAAATTGTATGATCTTTCGGGTTCTAAATTGAAAATTTATGTGATCTTTCATATTCTGATTAATAATTAATCTTTTAGGTCCTGAGTCGATAATTAAATTATCTTTCGGATCCTATATTGAGGATACTTTAAAATTTGTAAATAGTTATAAAATAAAAAAAATCCCCAACTTGGAATTGGAGTTGAAAAGAGTAAAGAGGAAAAGGAGATAAAAGAAAGAAAGAACAGAAAAGGATACCTGTAATAAAGGAGGGGAGGAAAAGCCAGTTTACAAAAGATAAAGCATTTCACATCTTTACAATTTATTACTTTATTTTTTATATCTTCATATTCTTATTATATGTGTAAGTGTAGTATGTATTTATAAAAGTAAACATAAATTATAATGACTTTTGCAGCTAGAATATCAAGTCTTCTCAAACTTCGATCTCTCTCTCTCTCTTTCTTTTTCTCTCTCATATTTCGCCTACTTAATCAAGTAGAGAGTGGAAGCTGAAAAAGCCTCTGCTAGGCCATCTCAAGAGATCGAAATCAAGAAGAAAAAAAAGGTAAAGTGAAAGTGAAAGATTAGATAGGTCGAGTTAAAATTAAAGGTCGAGAAGAATTGAAGTGAAATATTTGGGATTTGTAATTTTGAGAAGAGAGAGCTATGCATCAAGGGGTTTTGCAGAGCTCGCCGGTACAGCAAATGGTGGCCGCCGGCGCCGGAAACAACTGGTTTAGCAACAATGGCACCGGCTCTTTGTTAGCTGCGCTGCCGCCAAATCACATCCCTCGCCACTTAACGCCGCCGCCAACTGCTCCTCTCTCCTGGCCTCCCTCTCAGGAGCTTCCTCACTCTTGGAGCCAACTAGTCTTGTACTGCTCTCTCTCTCTCTCTCTCTCAAGATCATATTTTTATGCATGCAGCAGTGTTGGGTTTCTGCAGGCTTCCATGGTTTCATGCAGAAAGTTAGAAACCCAAAATTTCATATTGATGATTTCTTGTTAGTACACAACATCTCACTCCATTCAAGAAAGAATTATTTTCATAATTATTTCCTCCTTAATTTACACAAATCAACCTGAGAAACCATATGAAACTCTACTTTTAGCCTTTTAGGTCATGTATGTATGATCAAGATTGTTTTTTGCTCAAATATTTGCAGAGGGTTTGCTGGTGAAGATGAAAAGGCTGAGATCAGCCATATGCAGCAAAAAAGTATGGATGATTGGGAACAGCAACTTCTGAATAACAGTCCAATCACCTCTGCTGGCGGCTCAAAGCAAGAAAACACGGGGGTGAGCTACGCCTACGGCGCCGGGAATCTTGAATTCACGGCGGCGAAGTCATCAAACTGCTTGTCTGCCTCCCCTCCCAACTCTTGCGTCACTACCTCGAGCATACGCAGCGACGTTCTCGGTTTCTCAGACAAAGCATCCGAGGTATGAGTTTGCTCATCCTAAATTAGTTGTAATCATTGGGATCACTCATCACTGAAAGTAATTTGTAGATCTAAGATTATATCTGAAGTCAATAATTTATGATATTATTTACAGAATTTGATGAAGTGCAACAGCAATAATGGGGGTAGCAAGAAACCCAAGATTAATCCAACAACTTCATCCCAATCTGGAATGAAGGTGAGCCAGTTGATTCAATGTGTTTTTGTTGGTTGCTTTTGTTTTGTGATAAACTTTTTCAGTTAATGGAATAATAAAGTTGTCTTTTATCGGTTGTCGTTTCCTCATACATGCATATTCTTTTGCTTGTAATAAGCATGTAGTCCCACAAGAAAGAGAAAGAGATATATTTGTGGATGGAAATATTATTTCTACTTAATTAATTAAACTGGGTAATTATTAATTAACATCTAATTGAGACGTTTTAACTTTGAAAACAGGTGAGAAAGGAGAAATTGGGGGACAGGATTACAGCCCTTCACCAAATTGTGTCCCCATTTGGCAAGGTAAAAAACCAAAATATTATCCAATTCAAGGTCCCACATCGAGCTAGGGTTTTCATACAGTAAAAAATAATGCAATTCTTGAAGTAGACCAGTAATTAAACACAAGAAATCGATGTGGGAAAAAATCTTTTGTGCAGACTGACACAGCTTCAGTGTTGCTAGAAGCAATTGGATACATCAGATTCCTTCAACGTCAAATTGAGGTGACGTTTCTTTGCACTTAATTTCATGAAAAAAACATTCAAAGATTATATATATATATATGAATGTGGATCTCATCTCCCCCGTGAATATTGCAGGCCTTAAGCTTACCTTACCTAGGCACTGCATCAGGAAATACAAGCCACCAACAACAACCTGCTGTAAGAAATCTCTCTCTCTCTCTCTCTCTCTCTCTCTCTCTCTCTCTCTCTCTCTGAGTAATTGTGTAATGCACGTGGGTTTCTGAGGGAGCAGTACAAGTGAGCATGTGCAAGTGCATATAATTGGAAAATAATGAAGCATTAATTGTGTAATAAATCTTTCAGGTCAAAAGGGAGAGGAGTTGTCTATTCCCTGAGGACCCTGGCCAGGTACATGCTTCATTTATTGGAGCCATTCATTTCTCATATCTCACTACAATTTATTCATCACTTTTTTTTTTCACCATTAGATGAGTCACAATCAAGCCTCGTATTGTAGTAGCATTTTATCTGTATGTATATATATGATGAAAAGTACTAATGATTCAATCAATCTTTTGATGTCTGTAGCTTCTGAATGAGACTCACAGGAAAAGAAAAGCCATTACCACCGAGGTACCCATAAAAATGATAATACATTTTTTTTTTTTTGAATCTGATATCTGTATATGATGGTGTTGATTAGGAATGTGATGAAGTGGCAAAGAAGGATTTGAAGAGTAGAGGGCTGTGCTTGGTGCCATTATCATGCACAGTTGATTTTGGGAGTGAACATAATGGAGCTGATTATTGGGCACCTGCAGCCTTCGGTGGGAGTTTTCAGTAAATTATTTATGTAGTAAAATAATAATAATTTTATTGTCAGTGACAGAATTAAATATGAACTTCACAGAATGACATGACATCATAAGCAGTCAGGCATCTAAATTCCTCGAGATTGACTGCTTATGATGATATGCATTTTTGAAGTTCAGATTAGGTGGGATTTGATATGATATGATTAGGGATGTAAAACGGGCCAACCCGTCGGGTTTCGGGCTAACCCTATCGGGTTGCGGGCTATTCGGTCCGGGTTGAATCGGGCTGGATTTTTTTCGGGCTGAAAATTTTTGACCCTAACCCTAACCCTCCGGTTTTCGGGCTAACCCACCGGGCCGACAAGATATACGAAATTATTTATACACAAATAATCTTTAAAATAATATGATGACCGCTAAAAGCCTAAAATAAAATTAAAAGGAGAAAATAATATTAAAAGCATAAATAATATGATTGTTTATTTTATTATGAGTAGTTTTACTGTATTGCATTTTGTTTGCTATTTTTTTAGTGCTTTTTAATTTGTATTGTGTTCTATATAAGTTATTAATTTGTAGGTTATTTATGTATTTAGTTTATTTTTATTTTTTTACTTTAAGATAATTATTCATATTTACATAATTAAAAAAATGAAAAAAAACAAATGTATGAAAAAAAATTACAAGCAAAAACATAATATAAGATACAAGTAAAGAAAAGAAAAAAGAGATTTTTGTTAAATTAAAAAAAAAGAAGAAGAAGAAGAAAAGAATGTTTATCTTAAAAAGTAAATTTTTTTAAAGAAACAGAGGTGGCTTGTGAGATAGTATGTGAGAGGTGAGAATTAATACAAATAAAAATATTTATTAAAAAAAAAAAGAAATAGGATAATAAAATAACAATTGACAGCATGCATAATAAATGTGTGTGGAGGAGGCGGCCTTTTTCATGAAAAGACTATAAAAAGCTTCCCAAAAGCCCTCTGCTTTTATTTCTTTGTCTGCCATTTATTCCCCTCCCCCTTCAAATTGTTTTACATTCCCTCTCTCTCTCTAAAATGAATATTTTTATAAAATTAACATGGGACCGACGGGCTGACCCGCGACCCGCCGGGTCCAGCCCGAATGGCCCGCGAGCCCGGCGGGTCCAGCCCGGTCGGTCCAAAATTTTTTCGGTTAAAAAAAAATCGGCCCTAACCCGCATTTTAGCCCACCGGTTTCGGGTCAACCCATCGGTTTCGGGCTTAATTGACATCCCTAGATATGATGTTGCATGCTTCATTAATTTAATTACTATCATTAACCAGAATTTAGAAATTGACGATGGGAATATACAATTTATTTGTATAACTATTAATAAGTAATCTATTTATATATATGCTTCTTGAAAAGCTAAACATATAATTAATAGTAAGCTTCTTCAATAGCGATTAGCATTTCAATATTCAAAATCCCAATTCTTTTTCATATGTATACGAAATACTCACGACTGAATTATCTCAAATAATGGAGGCTTTCTTTTGGGGCAAAAAAAAAAAAAATAAAAATTCAAGAACATAAATTTGTATTTAAAAATAAGATTTCTACAAAATTTGTTTGTACCTTAGCAACGAGAGTCGAAGCTAAATCTATTCTCCCACAAAAATTTAGACATGTAGAGTAGCTCCCAAAAGAAAACAACACCTTTTGGTTCAAACAAAAAAGAATCAAGTTATACCTGCAACACTCTTGATTAACATCTCCATATCGACATCTGAATGTGATCATGAACACGATGAATCAACTTCAGATGGAGTCTGTCCCACTGCAGCTCAGGCTTGCTCTTCAACTTTAGCATCGGTCGTCTCCCCGAGAGTGAATCGGACAAACCGCCTGACTTTGATGTTCTCCCCAAGAGCAGCAACAGTTTGCTTCACCAAGTCCTTCACAAGTATGGTATCGTCTTTGATGTAGGGTTGCTCCAGAAGAGCCAGCTCTCCCAGCCTCTTTGTCACTCTTCCATCGACAATCTTCTCTCTTATGTTCTCAGGCTTCGACTGAAGGTCTTCTCTCTGCATCTCCAGCTCCTTCTCTTTGATAATCACACTTTCTGGGACATCTTCAATGGATACGGACTGCACTTGAGGGCAGGCCACAACTTGCATTGCCAGATCATCAACCAGTTCTTTGAACTTCTCACTTCTGCCCACGAAGTCAGTTTCACAATTAACCTCGATTAGAACTCCTATGCGGGAGTCATGAATGTAAGATCCGATTCTGCCTTCAGCAGCAAGGCGGCTAGATTTTTTGTCTGCAGCTGCAAGACCCTTTTTCCTTAGGTACTCGTGTGCCTTTTCAAGGTCTCCTCCAGTTTCTGAAAGAGCTTTCTTGCAATCCATCATTCCAGCCCCAGTTTCCTCTCGCAATTGTTTAACCAGCGCAGCTGAAACTACAGCTTTTGAAGGCCTAAAAAATGGGCCTCAAACATGTTAGTTGATTGCATGAGAGAACATATGTACTTGTAGAAAATGATGGCATGCCAGCACGTTGTAAGACATATTTTGGAATCGAATAATCAGTCATGGATTTTAAACCCGTAATAAAAGTCTTAACACCCTGAAGATCCTCCATGGAGTTAAACTCGATAACTTGAATCTGATATTCACTTTTGCACCGAACCATTTTTTATGTCATCTACCTTACCGTCCACAGAAACTAGTTTCAAAGATGCTATCTTATTCATCATTACTTATTATAGATCAATAAACAACAAGATGCAAAATACACAGTATGGAAACCAGATACTTACTCATTTACGGTTTCTTTGGTCTCAGAAACAGCAGGCTCCGGGTTTACAGACGTTGAAACTGGTTTAGCTGCAGTTTGGGCAGCAACCTCAGCAGCAAAGTCTTGACTTTTCTTTTCTAAACCTTCTCCAAGGTTGTAGCGGACAAATCTCTTTACTTTGATATTCTCTCCAATTGTTGCAATGGTCTGCTTCACCCAATCCTTTACCACTACCTTATCATCCTTGATAAATGGCTGCTCCAGTAATGCAAGCTCTTCCAACCTCTTCCTTATGCGCCCATCGACAATCTTGGATCTAATTTGCTCTGGCTTCGACAGTAGATCTTCTTTCTGCATTTCTATTTCCCTCTCCTTATCAACAAACTCTTGTGGAACATCTTCAGGATTTAGATACTGTACTTGAGGACATGCAGCCACTTGCATGGCCAAGTCCTCTACAAGTTCTTTGAAAATGTCACCTCGAGCAACAAAATCCGTCTCGCAATTAACCTCTATCAGAACACCAATCCTGCTATCATGGATATATGAACCAATCCTTCCTTCGGCAGTTGCCCTACTGGATTTCTTGTCAGCGCTAGCTAAACCTTTCTTGCGGAGGTATTCATATGCTTTTTCAATGTCTCCGTCAGTCTCTGACAGAGCTCTTTTACAGTCCATCATTCCTGCTCCTGTTTCCTCCCGCAACTGCTTCACAAGAGCTGGTGATACAGCAGCTGCATTACAGTAAAACAAGATTTTAGTAGGCATGATACATCTGTAAAATGAAAAATTAAAAGAAGTAATCCCAACCTCGGAGCTGACAGTAAAAAATATCATATAAGAACACAGTTTCTAAATACAAAAATAAATTAGAAAATGACGAAACCGAGACCTTTTACTGTCGTTTCGTTAGCCGAAGCATTACTACTTTGTCCATTTGAACTTGAGGCACTTCCATTTGGCTGAGGATCAGCAGAAGTTTGGTTTTCTTCTCCATTCACAGCTATATCAACTCCGAGATTGTCACTGATGTTTTCGCCAACAGGGCTTTCTGCAGGAAGGAAAAAAAAAACTTTAAATTTATTATTCAGACGAAAAAGAATCTATAAAACCTGAGCTATAAATGGGCTTGAGAACAAAACCTGTGGATTCGGCTTCAAGAACCACAGAGTCGGTTTCTGAACTTGAGCTATCAGTGCTGTCACTTTCCAAAGGACTGACTGCAGATACTTCATTATCTTGTGTGAAGTAAGAGTTGTCAGTTTCTTCAACTTTCTCTTCGTCAGCTGCTTTTGATGTATCTATGTCCGTAACATCAGGTGAGGTCTGATCACTTAATTCTCCAGATAACTGCTGTTCTATATCCTTTTCAGCTGCATCAATAGAAAATGAATCTCCAGGTAACTCACTTTCTATAATTGCATCATCGACCACATTCTCTTTAGTGTCTTCAACAATCTGAGAAGAAATATCATCTACTTCCCCAGATACCTCATTGTCATCATTCTCTTTAGCTTCACTTAGAGAACTTTCCACAGTTAATTGTTCTTCAGTAGGTGGGCTTCCATCTTCACCAAGTAAAGCAGAGCTGGCTTGAACTTCTTCAATAACTTTAACTTCATCATCTTCAGTTTTAGAGTCCTCAGGAATATTTTCTAGGTTATCTTCTTTGTCTAAGGCTATCGATGAAGTGTCTTCTGTTATGATGGCCACTTTGTCATCTGTGTCCTTTGTAATTTCCTCTGCTGTCTCAACTTTTTTATTCTCGTTTTCTCTTTCATCTAAAAATGCAGCAATGGCTGGGTTGGTACGGAAAGCTAGGACGAAAGGGTTTGTTGCTGTATGTACCACACCCTGTCTAAGCTTGGCATCCAACTCTCCACCAGCTTCCTCCTTTTTCATTGTTAATGTTACCTGTCCTCTAGAAATGCGCAAAACTCTGACACTGACTTCTTGCCCTACTTCAAAAGAAGAACCACCCATCATGCTGGTAAACCCCTCAACACTTTCCTCGGATGTGGGAAGAAATCCTTCCTCACCCTCAGGAAGAGAAATGAAAGCACCAGCTCTAGTTAGATTTTTGACAGTTCCCTGCAGTTCTTGGCCTTTGACAAACTTTGAGAACTTCTTTGGCTCATCTCTCCTCTGATTGGAACTTTGACCCGTTTTTCTGGGAGGTCTAGATTTATCATTGCCGCCTGGAGATTCTCTCTGTTGCTGAGTCTTGCTGGCGTCATCACTTGAACGCATGCTTAATGATATTCGGCCTGTTTCCATGTTTGCTTCCACTAATCTTACTGTGACCTCTTGGCCAACCGTTACTACATTAGCAACATCCTTCACAAAGCTATCACTCAATTGTGAAACATGAACAAGTCCATCAGTAAAAGCACCGAAATCAACAAAAGCACCAAATGGCTGGATTGTTCTAACTTTTCCAGTAAAAGTTGCTCCGGGAATAAGTTCTTCATTTTTCACAGGCGGCATGTCACTCTTTCTAGCAGGTCTTGAACGTTTAGATTTAATAGAACTGGCATCAGATGCAGCAGAGGATTCTCCACTAATTTCTGGAGCATCTGTAGCACTTACTGAAGCTTCAGTATCCGCTGAAGACAAATCTGCCTCCTCCACAGCAACATCAGTTCCAGAAGCAGATGCTGTAAGAGTCCTCTGTTTGGGTTTCAGAGCGAACCCAATATGAAACGGCGGAAACAATCTTACTGAAGTTGAGAAAGGTAGTGTATGTTTTAGCACTGGCAACGTTTGTTTGTTAACACTCTGCAATACGCTGCGCCGGGATAAGATGCTGCTCTTCTTTGTTCGACTGGAGACAGCTTGAGTAAGTAAAATGTTGGTGGAGCTCGGGGTTAAAGAGGCCATGTTGCGGTGAAAGAGGGAACAGTCACTAGTGAAAACACTCATTCATCAATCTCATCACCTGGCACCCCCATAAATAGAGTCAATAACTCTAGCAGAAACAACAAATTTCCATTCTTAGTCAAAATGGGCAAACAAATGAGTTCTAGGCTTCTATCACACGAAGTAATCCCAATACATTCGCATACATAAATACAACATTATCCATTTAGAGGATACCTAAACATAAAACAACTAAGCTTCACAAGCAAGCAAGACAAGGCTAGATTATTGGTAACTTAACATGAACCACACCCTCAAATTGAAAACAAAGTGAAAACGCCTAAAAGTTACACCAAGTCTGAATAATCAATCCATACACGCAAACATACAGAAAGTGAGATTCAGCGACAAGAACAGAAACGCACCGAAATTGCAGAAGAGAAATCATAAGCGTGTGAAACAGAAATAATGAAGGTAGCGGGTTAAGTAAAGAGGAGTTACCAAATGCAAAATGGCGCTGGGGCAATCAAACCCTTGAAACTGAAGGGTAAATCAGTGGCTCCACAGAATTTTTAAGCAGCTGAATGGGTAACGAAATCACGGAAATGAACGGTGGGGCTTCAAATCCTTATCTTCATTCTTATTGTATCGCCCTCGCTCCATTTTTTTTGTAACAGTAGTGGCCACCAAAAAGTTAACCGCCACCGACCAACAACACGGTTAAACGAACCATAATCAAAAGGTCCTGGTTTAAATACATATAATATGTTAGCTTAAAATTAATTTAATATCTGTTTTCACCGAGCTTAGGGCAAGCAAAATTGAATCGAAAATCGAATCGTCAAATTTCGAGCGGTTTGGAAACATATTTGATTTGGGAAGGTCTTGGGTTAGCCAGACCTAAACGATTTAGGCGGGTTTTATCCATTAACCCTAGCTCAAACCCATATAATATACCCTAATTAGGATTAATAAACCCTATTTAGGATGGGTCTACCCATTTGGGTAGGATAAAACCCGCCTAAACCGTTTAGACCTGCCTAACGCAAGATTTTGCCATTTGATTTAGTTTGGGTTGAATTTTAGATAATTTTTGGGTTATCGTTCGGTTCGGATGCGGTTATAAGTAATAATCAAACCGAAATATATACACATAAAAATTATTAAATATTTTGTATTTATTTATATTACTATATATTCTATGTCTATATTCTACATAAAATATAAGATTTATTTTTTATAAATTACAAAATATAAATGTAACAAACCAAACCCTATTATGTTACCCTAAACATAAAGTTGTGAATTTGAATTTGTGGGTTGTGGTTTTTTTATTGCATTAAATTGTGTTAATTTAACAATTTTTTGAAAAATGCTGAGAATTTTTTGGTTAAAATTAAATTTGATGATAAGGTTTAGTTTCAATATTTTTATTCGGGCGATTGGGTTAAATTTTTGAAAATTTGCAAGTTCACAATTTTGCGAGTTTGTTGCAATTTTCAACCCAAATCGACCTGTTGCTCACCCATAAGATAATGCAAGAGTGGAAACCTTAAATAGCCTATTTCACTATATTATAACCTTAAATAGCCACTTTTATATTTACATTCAAAAAATAGTCATTTCTCAAAAATACCCTCATTTTTCATCAATATTGAATCAAACAAAATACAAATATCTACCAAAATTTTTTACTTATCAACTTTCATGTTCTTTTCATACCAAAATTGTTTGTTATTTCTAATATTGTTGTATATAAGATTAAATAATAATTGAAATTTTAAAATTTTAATTACAAAAGCTATTTATTGCTCTATTTAATATTAATAATTAATAAAATAATTTAGAGAAATCACTAATTAATAAAATCGCAAATGACTGGCTTAAAATGGAAAATGAGCTAGTTGAAATCACAATCAAATGGCAATACAATTACTTTTAAATTTTAATTTTTTTTATTATCATAAGTTGCCAATAATATCGCAACATTAAGAGCATATCGGAAAATTGGAAATGTCCTAATGCTTGCAATATATTGACAAAATTTGGTTTTTTTTTTATTAATTTTGTGGATTTAGTTAAATTTTTGAAGAATTTGATCACTTGGTGCATAAATAAATTAATAAATTGTATAAAATTGAGTTGCAAACTCATTCTAAATATGAGTAAGAATATATTGAATCAGCCATTTTAAATGATAAATATTCATTCTTTTAATATTTAATCTAAAAATTTATAATAATAAAATAAAAAAATGATTGAAGGTCAATAAATCCAATGAATATGTTTTAAAACGGTTAATTTTGGTTAATGTGTTCAAATAATTGCAATAATGATTGATAATTTTCTAAATGCAAATAATAGGGATTTATTTGGAAATTCACTTAAATTTGGCCAATATTTGAATGTGTACATAATATTGGCTATTTAAGGTTTTTTTATAGTGAAAGTGGCTATTTAAGTATATTTACTCATAATGCAAATTGTAGGCTCACCAATTTTAATATTTAATAATAAAATAAAATTCAAAGCTCCATTATACAAATATATTAAATGCTATTATTTGTATGATTTATAAATATGGTAACTAATAATCTTGAACAAATACCCTGCCTTTGGGCCTTTTCAGTATCGAATTGAATTTGGGCCCAGCCCATCCAATTATGGGCTGCAGAAATCTGTAGTCGCAACTGACCAGCATGAATTAATCCTTAGTATTGTATCTTAGTGCAACAATTTGGATGAATTTATCATTTATGTCATGTCACACCTCGAATATTCAAAATTAGTAAACATCATTTTTACGTGACAGCCTACAAACTATATAATAATATAAATTTCATTATATTTTAACTAATAACTCAACCAACCATTAGATCATCGAGTCAAAATATTCATAGAATTTCAAGATCTCAATCTCTATACTAAAACTATTTCAATTAATGCTACATTATTGCATATGTACAAGATTGTGCAGGCGTTACTCATCCTCACATGATGTTGCATGCCAAAAATGAACAAGTGGCCTGGCTTTCGATCTAATTTACTTTAGTTTTTTTTTTTTGAAATAACAAGTAGTACATATATTTAGTATAATTACTAAGCAATTTCACAGGATCTTATATTGATTTTTGAGAGAAAAGTTCAACACTCTTTACAATATTCAATCCACCACTTATAGAAGAGCAATTTTATATATAAAAGTTAAGTGGCTTCGACCAGGGCGATTATGATCATTTTCCTTTTAAAATTGAGTCAAATTCTGTCTGATTTGACTCTCTTCATTGATGATTCCACGATCTGTGTGATTTCATTGTTTGTTTGACCGATTGCCTGATTGCTCGACTGACTCGGCCGTTCAATGAGTCGAATCGGTTGATTATGCGGGTCGATCGCACTTTAGAACCGGTAACAATCTAGTCGTTTGATCTTTTCTTTAATTCTTCTAGTCTTATATATTCATAAATATAATGGCCCCAAAATTATATATCATTTTTGGGCTCAAGAAGCAAGTTTAATTAGTGAAGAAAAAAATACAATATTAATTAGTAAAAGCAAACAAGATGAATTTAAAAAAAGAAAAAAGAAAAAGTTGGATGCCAAATGTTTGCTCAACTGCGAAACTTCCTTTACCTCGATTTTATAGACAAGTACCACAACATGCCACCTATAAAACCTATATATAGTACATGCAATTATCCAACTTGTGTTTAAATCTCTTCTTAATTGTGATGAGAAACTTTTAGGGCATAGACTCTCTCTCTCTCTCTCTCTCTCTCTCTCTCTCTCTCTCTCTCTCTCCACGCAATAGGATTTAGGTTATAAAATTTATAATTAAGTTTACCAGTTCCAAAGTTGCATTAGTGAACAATCATTTGGTATATCTAAGCATACAGTATTTACACAAAAATATTTATAGAGAATTTATGATAGATCTTGAGAGACGAACTATGGAGATGTGGTTTTTTTTTTTTATTATTATTAGAGAGAGTTTTCTTCGTATGAAGGGAAGCAGAAGCCAGCTAAACCATGCATATTAAATATGCATAATTAATTTCCTAATCCAAGTGGGAATGCATTTTACAGTTAATTGGATTATTTATTAATCTGCGGCATTCTAATTTTCTAAAAAATATATATATGATGGTATCTTCACACGTGAGTTTAGACTTTCATGGTAGCTTCTTCCATAGTATATATGTGTTGTATAAATCTAAGTAAGAAAATATAATGTTTTTTTTAGAGTGAAAACCTTAAATAGCCACATTTACCATATAAAAACCCTAAATAGCCACTATAATGTATTCATTCAAGAAATAGAATTTTGCTAAATTACCCTCAATTTTAAAATTTTCACTCAATTAAGTAAAATGAAATTACAAACCATTTTTCTTAATTTATTTTTTATTTTCATTAATTAACACTTAATTGTAAATTACCTATTCTAAATAACAAATAAGAAAAATAAAATAACAAACATATTGCAAAATATTTTACTATTTTTTCAAGTTTTTTTATTAGAGTTGCAAATAAAAAAAATTGCAAAAGGTGCAAATTGAAATCGCAAATTGTCTCATACTGCAGCATAATTATTTTTCATTTTTCTAGTTTGTTGATTACAGTAAAATTTGTGCTTAAAATTAATAATTTTTTTAAAAATTAATCACAAAATTACTCTAAGACAATTAGGAAAAATATATTTAGTTTCTTCATTTAACTTGCAAACATCATTATTTAAATTTTTTATTTATTATTTAAAAAAACATGATTAAAATTTAATTGATAATTTGGTAAATATATTTTTGAGTACTAATTTGAGTATAACAAATAACTTTTTTAATAATGATTGGTCAAATTAATAAACCGGTAATAAATAGGTTAATAGTAAGGGCAATTATGAAAGTTTACATAAATTTGAACATTTCTTGCATTTGTATTTAATAGTGACTATTCAAGGTTTTTTTTATAAGGGAAGTGACTATTTTTATATATTTATACTTTTTTATAAACTAAACATAACTCAAATTCATGAATTGAATACTAATTTATTTGTGATATGATATGATATATATTGTTGTTTCCTGAAGAGTTGGGAGGGGCTACTCAATCATTCATTTAACTTATATTAATTAATAATTTGCGAATTTAATTGGTTGTTGAGTTGGATCAGTTAATTACATCCATGGAGGTCTTTTTCTTGTAAATCCGACAAATGAAACATGATTATTTAATAGCGATTACATATTCTATTAATTATTGATTTTCTTGCCATGGGCACTACAAAAAACTAATTTTTTTCCATTGCAAATAGGGAAATCCCGTCGAATTTGTGACTAAAACCGGCAGTTGCAAATTCCAACGTTGCGGCTAAAAAGTGGTAGCAAATTTTTACGACCAACTTGTGTGGTCACAAACTTTTGCAACCAACTTGCGACCACATCTTTGCTCGCAAATTTTTGCAACCACATTGTCATCGTCATTTTGTATCTACAACTTTGACCAATTTTGTGACCAAGTTTGCTGTCGCGGTTCTTTTAGTTTTTTTTTATTATATTTATTTTTTCTTTTTCACCATGTTTAGCAAATCACCATAAACCAAAGAAAAAAAAATTAAGAATCATATACAAATCATCATATATTTTCATTAAATAATATATCATTCCTACATCATAAATCAGAATTTATAACTACCAACTGCATTGTGATAAAAATCTTAGAGAGCCAGTTTTCAGTGTTTACAAAATATTAATGAAAATAAAAATCTTCAACTCTTGTCCTTCTTTCCGTTATCCCATAAGTCCAAAATTAACGTGTCACGCCCCCATTTTACTTTCCCAATTATAAATACATGACATTGCTTTAACTATTTGAAAACCAATCTTATAGTAAATGAAATAGACTTTTATAAAAGAAAATCAAAATAAGTCAATACTTGAAATGAAACTTTATCATATCATTACATAAATTAACTTATAATTATACAAAACCAGCTTTTACTCTTCTACATAGCCACAAGATAAACCATGGGAAATAAATATTTTCAGAGTTATTACAACAGAGAATTACGTGGCGGAGATATGTATATGAAGATACATATCTCAAGACCATGCTCTTTTAAAACTTAAATAACAATATACATTCTTCTTCCACATTCCTATTCCATCTTCGCCGCTTAACCTGCATGTTTTAGAAATAACACACAGGGGTTGAGTACACCGTGTACCCAGTGAACACATCCCCAAAATCATACATGATAGATATAAATGAAGTGCCTCACTCAATAAGTCACGGGGTTTTATTTAAAAGAAACCGTGCTTATCAAAATATTTTTCTCTCATGTAACATGCATGTCATACAACTCACATATGATCACTATCTGTTTATAAATGTGACGAGGAAGCAGGCCTACTTTCAAGTCACGAAGATTAGTTAGGAACGGATAACCATTCAACAAAAGTGCACTAGTCTCGGATAATAATCCTCGAGACCCGATTGTAAAACATATATTCATCAGATCAAGCACACCCTACACCATCAGATCAAGGTACGGATTACTTGATATTGTAGATCAGATCATACACTCTGCCTCACAACCAATGGGAATATGCTCGGGACTCAAACCCGGTTCATCCTAACTAACGTCTCTTCTCTCTGATCATCCACGTCTGGTTCAGAGGACAAATAGGAATCATATAAAATATTTTAGGCACATCATTTAACTTTGAAAACAGAATCACTTTCGAATCTTTCATTTTTTAAAACAAAACTATTTTCACACTTTCAGGTAATATATA
>JAPKLW010000147.1:126003-308602 GCA_026898455.1 Plectranthus barbatus
ATATATACAAGCCCACCTCAGTGTTTTATGCAAGTTGACAAGAATATGATGATTTAGACTCCTCTTGCTTGTTCCAGATAATTTCCTTCAAGCAAAAATAATATAAATAAACACTTATTCAAAAATAAATTTAATTCTAATCATGCTTTTTTACCACAAATAATAACTAAGGTAAATCAGTCACATCCTGTTAAGATTTCCTATGTAGAAATCCTTAGAATCAATTAAATTAGCTCATTTAACCCTTATTTATCATGCTTTTATATTCCTTATTCATGAATTAAAATAATTCAAATAATCACTCTTTTAGAATTTTATTAGTATTTCAATACCATTAATATAATTTTCCAACAATTCTATCTCACACTTCAACATAATCATTTAAATTCGTACTCAACCCTCCATTATTTTCTTCATAACTTTGGTTCATATTAAGAAGCTAATAAATACTTATACTTTCAAATCCAATTTATTATATAAATTTCAACTTAACTCATAACTTAGTTAAGATCTTTATGCATAATTTTCTGAAAATAACTTACATCACCACAATATAATTAAATATATCATCAATACACATCAAACTTAATTTGGAATCAAACTATTAACAGGTCTTCGTCTTTCCGACTTACAATTTTAACTTCTAGTTCATCACCTCGTTTACTAGCCCATAATTCATGCACATGTGTATAGATTCACGTTCATGCTTTGGTATCTTCGTAAGTTTACATTCGAATCATTAAACTAAGCCCACAACCATGTTACCACTATCTCAAAATACTAGTGCATTATAACTATTCGAGCTGAAATCAAATTTAATCAGGCATATGTGTCATAAAATCAAATAGTTATCATCCTCTTTAGATTCTCAGAAAAAGCTTTGGCCACACTCCAACAACACAACATTTTAACCACAAACAGTCAATTGCATACATGATACTAAGACTTCAGAGATCATATGCATGTTTATATCAAGAAGTCTCACAAATCTATCAAGCTGATTTCTGAAAAGTCAAAGTAAGAATATGTTGTGTGCTATAGTGTACCTATAGAACCATGCATAAGTATACGCAATCTACAAGTAGTAAAATCAAATGAGACCAGATATCGAACCATAGGGAGTGGGTTTTAAACTATGCACTAAGAATTGCTTGCAAATAAAGGATGTTTGTCTCTAACTACTACTCAAAACATAAATATGCATAAACTATAATTCCAAATAAGACTAAAATCAATAATACTTCCTCGTTCTACAGAATAAACATATATTATATAAACTGACTCACAATAATGAAAGGCACACTCGGGTTATGGAATATAATTCACTTTTACTATCTTATATGCTAGAGCTTATGTCTCGCATTTATCTGAGCCTTAGAACTTTTCTAAATCTGCCTAGCAAGCTGTCGCTCTACAAGATCTACACTATCCTACTGTGCATCATATGCCTATGCTTACCACAGTGTTCCAGTGATAAAATCATAAAGTCTAATTCTCTTAAGTTGTATTACCTCATATGCCTATGGGATTAACACAATTGTCTAAGATCTTCTCGGCCTATTTATCCTTTCGGTCTCTATAGGTGATGTATTTCTTTCCACTTCCGTGCTCAAGAAATGAGATTAAACAAGATCAAAGACAAGCTCAGACGTACGAAACATCATTCTAAGATATAATCAAGCGTAAGTGATTTGTTCCACAACCCAAGTGTTAAATGAAATTAGCTCATACTTGCGAAGAGAGTAAAATAAAATAGGAAATCATTCACCATCATTTACAACTCATAATCTAAAAACAAACTATCGGCGATGATCTCTCTATCTTCAATGGCTTCTCATCTAAGCTTGTTACTCAATCTCCCTTTGCTCGTGTGCTATTTTCGCGTGTGTTCTCTGTTGTGTATCTCAAAATGTACTCTCACTTGTTTGATATTTTTCCTCTACTTCTAACACCGTTGATCCTTCTCCTCTTCCTAGGATTCGTCCACGTGTAAAAGAGTTATTGTTCCTCCCAGACAAAGGTTCGGCTTCCATTGCGACACATGTCCTTCCAACAAACAAGATAAAAAAGGAACTTTATCTTTGTCTTCAAGTGGTCCCGGAGAGAGAAAGTCCTCTACATTCTGCTCTTTTGCATTTTCCATGCTCGAGCATAACCAATGACTATCATGCGATAGATAAGCTCTAGCATTCCGAACCTGGTCAAAACTTCACAAAAAGCTTGCAAAAACTTATTGAAACTTGCAATAGCTAAAATAACATGCCATAATCATAAAGATGTAAAAACAACCAAAAGGACTCTGATTAAGAATAATCTTATTCAAAACAACACCTAAAGTTTATAAGAAGAGATAAAAAGATAACTCTTTATGAGAGTTATCAGAATACCTCTTGCCACAGTTTCTTAGAACTTAATTTATCTCTCTCGTTTCTTGTCCAAATTTAGCAAAATTTATGTCTAAACATATCTACTCGGAAAGTTCTATAATCTTTATGAAGAACTCCTGATCACATTCTTGACGGTTAGGACACAGTTTGCGTCGGAAGACTTCAGATGAAAATAGAGGGTAGAAATGCTGATAGTTTAAGTTATAACTTTCAACTCTATAAAAATTCCAACTTATGCTTCACTAATTTGAATCCAGTTAATCTTATCATTAAACATGTTTATATTCATGTTTTATATGTCTAATATGTTCTTTAAATGCATTAAAGAATCAAACTCCGAAAAGGAAACGAATAAATAAGATAGAACAGGCAGTCAGCCTGGCCGCGCCCTGACTGCGGCTGGACCGCTGGATTACAAACTGCGACTCATTTCCCCTTTTCCCCGCCATTCTAGTCAACTTCCGGACAACCCAACAACACATAACACATAAACAACCTATATTTATGCTTAAACAATTATCAAACACCGACCAAACTTATAAAATCAAACCCCACATGATACATGAAATTTCATGAAAAATACAATCATGGTTCATACCTCAACTTTGATTAATTCCACTATTCAGCAAGAAATCATTCCACTCCTTTGTTCTATTAAGATCCTAAACAACATAGAACATAGATATTACGATTTATCATCCCATTTCACAAATCCATAGCCAGTATTTTAAAATTCGCCTTAAAATCTCACTAAAACAAGAACAGAGTGTAACTCACTCAATTCTCTGCGGAATTGGATGATTCTTATATCCAAATCGTACGTTTTTCCGAGCTCTTCCTTTTTTATTCAGAAGTCGCGGCCTGATTCTCTCTCATTTGGCCGGAAATTGCGAAAATTCGGGTCTGGCTTTCTTTCTTTTCTCTCATAATCTTCTTCGTCTTCTGTGTGTTCTCACTCTCTCTCGTAAATCCTTCGGTATAAGTCTCCTTTTTGCTCCAATATTAAGCAATATCAAGCTTAGTCACTTGTCTAGATTTCTAATTAAATACCACATGTCTAGTAGCCTAAGTGAATCAAACTAATATAACTTTCTTAAATTATTTACAAATATCTATAATTAATATAATTATAAATTCATATTTAAACTGAATAAATCATATACATACATATATATATATATACATATACATATACAGAGTAATGATATGCTGCTCACCTTATGGTGAGCTTTCGTGAGCTACAAGGATATAATATACCCTAATTGGGTGTATGAACCATACGGTTGAATTTATAAAATTAATTAAAACTATAATAAATTAAAATTATAAAAAAAATAAATGATTAGCAAAATTAAATTTTATTAAAAAAAATAAAAATATATGTTGTAGCTCACAGAAGCTCACCATAAGGTGGGCAGCATATCATCACTAAATCCATACTATAAAATATTAATCCATTTTTCCAGATTAATTCGTAATATCCAAATATATAAATCCTTAACTCGATTTATTTTTCAAAACGAACAATTAAAAAGTATGTAATCCTTTCAATTAAACCTGCCAACTCAGAACTAAATTCCCCTCTTATCCGAAATCTCTATTTCAAATGAATTCAGTCAATCATTTCGGATATTGCAAATCCAAACTTAATCCTGAAAGTACATAGATCTCAACAATTTGACATAGAATTAAATTCCCAATATAATTAGATTAACATCTAATTAAATATCACATAATAATATAAGGTTAATAACTTTAGGGTTACTACATTCACCCCACCTTAAAAGAAATTGTCCTAAAAATTTGAAGGGTGATTAGAATAACTCAGAATATTTCGTTTTCATATTTTCTTACAATTCACAAGTCATTTCATGTTGTTCTTCGTATTATAGTTCCAAACTAAGTTCGACTTCTTGTCGAATCACATGTTTAGGTTCATATACATATATTCCTAACTTAGATACATAGAAAATGTTATGTATATTTCCTAAATTTGGTTGTAAAGCTAATTGACATAACACTGGATCAATGTTATCAAAGATTTCATAAGGTCTAATAAATCTTGGTCTTAGCTTACGTTTCACACTGAACCGTATGATTCATTTTGAAGATGAATATCTAAAAATACTTGGTGACCCACTTCATAATGAAGTTCGGTTCTCCTTGTATCGACATACTACTTTTGCATACTCTGTGCCTCTTTTTTTCCTAACTTGACGAATCGTCACAATCATTTCACCAATTGCGTCAGGTCTAGGTACTTTTCTTTCTCCTATTTCTCTTTCTCCTACTTCATCCCAGTAAAGTCGGATATCTACACTTTCTACTATGAAGTGCTTCATATGGTGCCATGCCTATAGTCACTTGAGAACTATTATTATAAGAAAACTTAACTAAGGACAAGATAGGTTCCCAATACATTTGGTAACCCAATGTTACAGCTCTCAACATGTCTTCTAAAATCTGAATAGACTGTCCATCAGTCTGTGGATGAATGTGGTACTGAAATTCAAGTGAGTACTTAACTCTTTATGTAAACTCCATAATCTAGAAGTAACTTTGAATATCTATCTGAAGTAATGGTCACAGGCACTTTATGCAATCTTACTATCTTACATATATAAATTTGAACAAATTTATTAGAACTGTACGTGATTTAAATTGGCAAAAAGTGAGCTCTTTTTGTTAAGCGATCTACAATAACACATATTGCAGTGCTACCTTTATGGATTTTGGTAAGGCTGAAACAAAGTTCATTGTAATGTGCTCCCACTTTCATTGAGGAATATCCAGCGATTGTAACTTTCCATAAGGTCGTTGATTTAACTCTTTAACTTGTTGACAAGCTAAACATCACTCTACAAATGAAGCAATATCCTTCTCCATACCATCCCACCAGAACACTATTGTATTTTCTGGGTGAGCGGTATAAAACAATATAAGGAGTATCATGAATTTCACTTATGACTTCCTTTCGCAACTCCTCATTAATTAGTACACAAATCCTATCTCGGAATGTTAAAGCATTATTAGCTGCTTTCCTATAATTCTCTAATTAAATTAGTCGACTATTTAAACATAATTTTTCAATTATGTCATCTTTCCTTTGAGCTTTGATTGTTCTTTCTCTCAAATCAGGTATAACCTTCAAAGTAACCTATATACCGTTCCGAACTTCTGATGGCAATATAACTTCTATATGCATCTTCTCAAAGTCTTTAATCAACTCACTTTCAAGTCTTGCATCAACTCACTTTCAGACATCAAAAGTACATTTAACCTTGCCATAATTTTCCAACTTAAGGCAAACTTTAGCTCATGGTCAAGTCATAATCATTTACCGATTCTAACCATCTTTTTTTTTATCTCATGTTAAGAAAATTTCTGTTCAAAGAAGTATTTTAGGCTCTTATGCTCTATATAGGTTGCATAATTAACTCCATTCACATGATGTTGTCAAATATTTAGGGTATGAATTACTACAACCAATGCCAAATCTTGGGTAGGATAGTTGTACATGTGGCCTCAATTGTTGTGATACATAAGATATTATTTTTCCTTCTTGTATCAACATACAACATACACCATTTCAGGATGCATCAATATACACCTCTTTCCTTATCAGGTTTAGGAATTTCTAAACTGGCGCTGCAGTTAGCAATTTCTTTAGCCATTTTTTTACCCATACAAATTTAATTCTCTTCTAGAGTAATTGCGTTATAGGTCTGGTGATCTTAGAAATCCCTTCTATAAATTGCTTATAATACCATGCCAAATCAAGAAAACTTCTAATTTCATTTGGCGTAGTTGATGATTTCCATTGCATCACTGTTTGTATTTAATTTTCTCAGTTGACACAATATGACCTAGGAATACAAACTCCCAACACCCAATGAGTGGGGGGTGCTGGCTCTCCAACACCCGCCCCCACTTCCTATTCTCAAACCCTTTTTTTGAAATCTTTTTGAATGAATCACTGTTCCAATGTTGTTGTCATCTCACCTACTCATGCTCATTGATATGTGGAGATCGTTCTTTACTTTGCTTCAATCAACCACACATATCTTTGAACCTTTGTGGTGCCTTATCCATAAAAAGGCGAAGCATATCATCTTCATTAATGTTTTCCTTCCAGTAAGTTTTTTTCTGTCACATTCAAAAATATCATTAATTCGTATAATAATATTTAACATTAATACAAAATTTATTTAGCATTAAATATAACTTTAACTCATTGAACCACAACATTTTGTTGTCATTCGGAATCATGGACCAAGTAAAACCTCCTGGATACATGAATCTTGTGAATTTTTTTGTAATCGACCTGGAAATAGGACCGAAAGGACTCCACTCGCCGCGAACAATGATCAACTCATCATGTGCCCCACGATCTGCAACAAAGTATGTAAATTATACAAAACATTGGTATATATATAACTTTATTTGAAAAATTAGAATTATGCATATTATTACCTTAATTTTCACCCTCCCCATCTGATCTCACTGCATAAACTTGCGTCCCCAATGTTGATACATCGAACCATTCACATTTAAACAACACAACTCTTTTCAGTGGTAGTCCTGTATATTCCATTTCTACAATGTCTATTAGTCGTCCATACCAATCACTCTCATCTGCACCATAACAATTTTCCTCTTCCTTCTAGCTTCAGCATATCTGGAGCGTTCATCCGTGATCAAGCCACTGACATCCAACGGCCAATAACAATAATTTGGCAACGGATAAGATTCAAGTGAAGCCAAATATAGTCACCCTATGGCACATGCTGCCTAGAGAGAAGCGACAATAATATCAGTAGAGGATCATGAGAGATAATAATATCAGTCAATGCATAAAAAAGAGGCAGATGTTCTGAGTTATCAAACAAGTTGTACATGACAAAGTAACATGAAACAAATGAACAGTGTCATCAATAGCACATGCTTGTATCAAACAAAACTTGAAAAACAAAAACAAAAAGTAAAAGTTTCACTTGCTTCATGATTTTAACCATCCAAAGACTGAAGACTCAAAAGGCAGGATAAACAATAAATGGACAGAATAAAAAAGCACATAAACTTGATATTCATCAAAAAAATACAAATGAACCAGCTTAGGGCATGGAAAATCACAATAATGTCGATATAAATATCAATATTGAGCGAAATATAGCATAAATTCGAAGGGCTGCAACTTTGCTGCAATCACCAGAATCAAAGTAGTCAAACTCAAAACAACTTGCAATAAAATTCTGAAAAAATCCAACTCAATCCGAGAAAGCAATCAATCCCTCTTTCCATATAATAAACTTATCCAAGAAAATAAGCAAATCCTCCATAGTACATGGCGAATTTACGAAACACCAATCCACTCCAAAAACATTAAGCCCAAGAATGAAACAATGAAAAAAAGTGAAAAGATTAACTGAATGAGCAAACAGTAAACTCACAAGTAAAGTGATTTAAATTGAAATAATTACAATTAAATAGAAAAGTGAGCATACATTACCACATCCCTTATTCCCACCTCCACCCAAACTATTACTCCGATCCGGCACGAAAACTTCACAACTGAGAAAGCAAAAGTCAAATTTATGAATGATAGCCGACAATGTAATGAGTCTAGAGCATTACTGCTTTCACAAAGACAGACATGAAATGAAATGAGAAGAAGGGGGAGGAGGAGGAGGCAGAAGCAAACCTGAGATTCAGCAACAGCGCAGTGGCGCGGTTGCGGACGGAGGACAAATCAACTGCGCCAGTGTTGGTAATTAAAAGACAAGGTCGGAGTGAGAGAGAGAACCAAAAGAGAAGGAGAACGAGCTTACTATCGGAGCCGCGCGGACGTGAAGGTCGGAGACGGTGATCGCAAATGAAGATTCGAGGCAAAATGAAGATTCGCACGAAATTCATAAGCTAAAAACCTAAAAGAATTACGACGGAATCACGACTCCAACGTTAGACGCAAAAAATAAATATTGAAAAAAAATAAAAAAATAAATTTTGCGACCCAATCGCAACTAAACTAGCAGTCGCAAAATTTAGCGACCACAATTTCCGTCGCAAATCCGTCCCTAAACCCAAAAAATCGAAATCATCGCAAACTTGTCGCAATGCCATTGCAAATTAACAACCCAATTTCCAGTTAGTTGCAAATCCGTCATTATTAAATGATTTTTTTGTAGTGTGCCTATTTTTGTATATATGAATCCTAACACACGCATATAATATGTATATTTATATGGGGAGCGGATCTGGCGAGAAAGGTCTTAATGTGAGAAAAATGTTTGATTGTGTTCATGAGGTTACTTGATTGTATTCAGGTTGTTGCTTGATTTCAGCGTTGCTTGGTTGTGTTTTAGTTTTTGCATGATTATTGCTTGATTGTGTTTTAGTTGTTGCTTGTTTGACTATCAACTATTGATTTTTTTAGATCTAATGAACACGATTCATTCATTTTTCTTACAGGGAGATTTTTTTTACATGATCTCTCCTCTATTTATATGTATGTGTATAATTTAATGTAAGTATATGCACGTATATAATAGAATGATATCAAGCAAAGTATGACATTTCACCAAATTTGAACTTCTTAATCAATGATTTATACAATATAATACTAGTAAACAAGGAGACAAATGTAAATGATTATTGTATATTAAAACAATCTCACCCAAATATAATTTCTAAAACTAAACATCTCTTAATGAGAGGTTTTGGGATCGAGTCTCCCTCCTCTAAGTCCTCTTTGTTAAAAGAAAAAAGTATTGGACTATTAAAAAATAATTGTTCTAAATTATGCACCCAAATAATAACTATATGCCTGAATTGAATATTAATAATGGAACTAACTTCTTGGCTATAAGTCACTGGGGAATAATATATAAGAACTATAATTCTCGTTAATCATTGGATCAAATCTTTTAGAATAAGATATCTTGTTCCCAATAAATGAATATTAAACTAAAACATGAATTTAATATTGTAAGAGTTGGTGCTCAATCTTTTTTAATAAAGGTGTCAAGATTCAAATTAACTTCCTATTTGTAGTGCCCCAAAAACTTCAACTATAACCTTGGGGGGGGGGGGCCCCCCCAGTAACTATGAATCCCCTTATCTATTTAATTTTCCCCTCTAGGAATTAGTATTCACACTTGGTCAATATTAATTATCACACAATTATTGGGAAACTTCAAGATTTCAATTATGCTAATATCGAGTGATTGAATGAATTATATAATATATGAAATGAAGGTATAGAATTCAAGATTGCAGTGATACTTTAGAGCAAAAACCTTGTGCTATATTTACTAAAAATTTATAACTATTTTGGATATGAAAATAACATCCTTATGCACCAATTTCATATTTCTTTACAAAAAAAAAAAAAAAAAATTACATCCACCAAATAAGGTTGATAAACCATATAATCAGGAGAAACTAAGAACCGAACTAACTGTTAAATCTTATACAGGATAAATTACTAAGTTTTCCGTTCAAATCAGATAAAATAATATAAATATATCGTTCTTTATCCAAGATACTTCAATATCTTCCACACCCACCTAAATCACGAAAATAGAATTTAAGTAATGAAGAAATTTTTAAAAAAAACAATCATACTGCTAGGTAGAATATATATGGTGATCAATATTTGAGAAGAATCTTGGATGTATGATTGTTTAATTAAAAGTTGGAAGACAATAATGTGATCCTAGGGCACCCATCTTTATAGACTTTTGTTGGGACCAATGTACTACTCATTTATACAAGAATCTCCTATGTAAATATATAATGAGATTAAGGTTGATTTGGTGTGTCACACACCCATGTGGATGCGTCTACACAACTATATACATCTATATCTATATCTATATATACTTAAATATACATATACCTTCCAAAATATAATATACATTCACATTATTAGATTATAAATAATTATCAAGGCAGCATCCCTTTCGAGATTGTGTTTGCTTACATTTTGCGGGTAATGCAAACTGGACTGTAGCATGTGCCCACAATCTACAGTAGATATTCTTTCTCTTTTATTTATATATACATACACACCTATATCTATGTATAAAAATAATAAATATAAATATGTATATGATATCGAATCTTATATCTTTAAGGAGATTTTAATCCAATGTAGACCCAACATAATCCCTTGTTTCCTTCTCTGCAAATGCTTCAATTTTCATAATATTTTATTATGTTGTAAAGGGAGTTCATCGTCCTTGGTTTCTGTATTTTATTGATTTAATTCGATTTTGATAGTTGATTTTGTCGACTCTTTTAGGCTTCTTTTTTGTGTGTGTAAAATTCACTTCTCTTTTTTTTTTAATTAATTATGAATATCCACACATTGGAAAGTACAGATAGATTAATTGATATATAATTGAACGGACGTCAAATTTGAACTTCTCAGCGTTGGTTTTCAGACTATAATTAAGAGGGTATTAAGTTTCCAGCATTTTATAACTAGCACCATACATACTTGATGCTAACTTGTAGTATAATTCTCTCATTCCAAACTATTGGTGAGAATTCCAATAGAAACTTGATATGCTATGCAGGTAGGGGTCTCAATCGGCTCGCTCATTAGGACAGTTTTATCGGATTACAGGTTATTCAGTCTGGTTCAGTTTGGAATGAGACTTTTTGTACTCAAAGATTTTAACCTTAATTTTTTTATTTTTGGGCTAATTCATCGTACCAACAAGTTTATAAATTATTTTTTTTATACTTTGTATGTTATGAAATATTTTGCTCTTTCTTTTAATCTAATAAATGATAAACAGGTGTGCAATATCTATTATAAGAAATCCAAAACACGTATCATACGTCATATATTCATCAATCTAAATATTTAAAATATATTATTTTTTATCTATATTTAACTTCATGATTAAATGATTTTTAAGGATTTAATTATTTATTAAAAATTATTTGAACTAAATACAACTATATAATTTAAAACATAAATAAAAAATATGATCTTAATTATATAAACTGATAAAGATGATAATGTAATTATGATAAGAAACTTAATAAAAAATTAATCAGGTAAATCTGATCAACCTTTTGGCTTTTCAGCTCAGTTTATTAGGCATCGGATTACTTGGTCCTAGGTTATTTGGACTAAATTCTTGGGGGCACAGTATTTAAATTCTAATCCATTTTTAACTCTATTTAATAAGGTTAACTTATGTACAAATCTCGGATTAAATTGACATTCTTATATAGCCAAGGCCGTATGGTCCTTAATTAAGAAAAAATCATACAATTAATGTCTCTAAAATGTCTAGGAATGCAAGATTATGATGAGTCCATGATGGAAAATGTTGTAAGTTCGAGTTTCGTATATATTTCAAGTTTGTAAGCAATGCAAGAGGAGTGAGTGGGTGTGTGTATGTGTGTGAGAAACATATAATTATAATTCATGTGATTTACGTTTTGATAAAATTAATGTGGTATGACGGAGGCAGCCAAACTAGTATTGTTTTTATATTTAGGCATGAAAACTCTAGGATATGTCGACATCACGTTTTAGTTGTTACACGTGTCACTTTACATCATTTATTCAACGAATTTATGAATAAAAAAAATCCTCAGATTCATTCATTCAACTTCTACTTTACATTATTCGAGTTTATTATTAAATTAGCTTCTGCAATACTTTGAATTAATTAAATAATTGAGCAAATGCGTCATACGCCCTCTCTCTATTTCAATGAGACTCTTCTCTTCCCATGACGACATTGCCTCGCAATATATATACAAACGGTATACAAAAACTAATCAAAACTTTTGTAGTCAATTAATTACTCGATAATAAAGAGAAGACCTCCACCATTATATAGTGGTATATTCACAGGTCTATGACCGATGTCGGATATTCAATACACCACTATTATATAGTGATATATTCACAGGTTCATGACCGATGTGGGACATTCAACTCACCCCTCTCACGTACAGCGTGGAGCTTCACGGTGATTCCATCATTGGGATAATTAGATCCTATCATCAGGATAAATCGAGTCACACATCGAACTGAACCTGGCTCTGATACCATGTAAAGATCATCATTTCTCCCTACATAACCGGCTTGTAAAGATAGGAGACCTCCACCATTATATAGTGGTATATTCACAAGTCTATGGCCGATGTGGGACATTCAACAGTATACAAGCTGTGAAACTGCTTAAATAGGGTTGTGGGTAATGGAAGATAATAGATGAAGAGTCAAGTTTGGACAGATTTTTAGACTATATTTATCGGGACAACCACTCAACTACCCAATCACTCTAATATTTAATTAATTTCTCTTTCATCCACATCAATCAACCTAACCACAATAATTTCATGAAGTTTATCAATGATCACTCAACCATACCATTATGTATAATTCTTCTATTTGGTTTTATTTATTTGTATTTTTTAAAATCAAAATATTGTTTATAATTGAATTAATAAAAAAAATATAAAATAAACAATTAAATGTAATTTAGTATTGTTGAGAATATTAAAAAGTAAAATATATATATATCAAATTAGTCTCTATTTGTAGAGAATGAAAAATTATAATTTTGGTTTATTATTTATTTATATTTTATTATTTAAAAAATATGTCAATTTTAATATTGAATTTATAAAAAAATTAAATTGATAAATGGAATAGAGACAAATATCAACATTCTATTGATTCATCATTATATAATTAAAAGAAAATGAGGTGGGACTCACAGACAGATTGGAGAGGTTGAGGTCGACCACAATTTAGAAAATTTACAGCATTTTTTTAAATTTTATTATTAATATCTGATGTGACGGATAGGTTGGAGTTGAAATGTTTGTGATATTTATAGTCTCAATTAGTATGGTTAGGAATGAACGTTCCCACGAGATTTTTACATTTATTTATATATATACTAGAAATACACCCGTGCGTTGCACGAACATATTTTATATAGAGAGTTTTAAAAATATATTAGTTAGTGGATGTAGGAATGAGATAATTGAATGATTTGGAAATATACCATTTGGTTGAAGGACATGAGAATGCATGAATAAGAATAATAGTATGATACCCAAATATTATGAAATCACAAAACCTTCCAAAATGGAGACTTTCATTCTCATTTGTCAATCGCAAATTTGAATAACAAAATTATTTATTTTTTATTTTATTTTATCTCATGTTATCTTATAATTATCTTTTATTTATTCTATTAGTATTTTAAATCTTCCACTGTTTTTAATAATGATCATATTAACCAAAATTATTATAACAATATTATTATTATTTTAAAATATTACAATAATTATATTATTATAATTTTATTGTTATAAAATATTAAATAAAAAACTATTTTGGAGGGAATCGACCGGAACTATTTTAGTATATTATATATATATATATATATATATATATATATATATATATATATATTTAAAAAGTTAAAATAAAATATAAAGAGTCAATTTTATAGAAATGAGATCGAACTCCCACAACGCTCAAACTCTGTGTATGCTCCTGTGGTCTTTCTATGTGAAAGAGGTGTGACAAACCTTTCACCTCGAATAAATCTAAAGTATTATATTAGAGTTGATCAATTAATTATTAGTATGTGGATCAGATTAGTTAGTATGACTGGAGCAATAATGTTAGCCTAGCTAGCATGTCATGTCGACACGGTCGAATCGAAGCCGATATACAATAAGTTACTCCCTCCGTCCCACCTCAATTGTCCCATTTTTATGTTTCGTCCGTCCCACCTCAATTGTCTCGTTACTCAAAAAGGCAATTTTTTCACACTCAACAATAAAATATTAATTCCACTCAACTTACTTTACACTCACACTCCTTGGTTATTGTGCCCGGTCAACTCGGGACAATTCAGCCGGGACGGAGGGAGTAATTGCTAACAATCCTATTCTATACTCGAATACACTGGTGAAAGCAAAATACTTTGTTTATGATCAAGATGTTATGTATTCGAGATTTTCTGAGATACTTGGATGTGTGACTTCAGTTAAATGCATTTCTATAGCTACTACCTTAAACTAAACAACATGATATGATGGAGATGGAGATGGAGATGGAGATGGAGGCAACCAAACTATCATTGCATTATGACTTTCTTGCTTGCAAACCTTATTTTCTGCTACAAATTTCAACGAGCACGAATGTGTTACTCTTTCAACATATATTAGAGGAACAAAATTAATCATAATTATATATATATATATATATATATATATATATATATATATATATATGACTATTAAATTTCCTTATGTGCAATAATTATGATGCACAAGGAAGTGGGGGGGAATTAATAAAATAAGGAAAAGACAGAGATGGTTGATGATGATGATCCTATGGATTATATTTGATGATTTTTAGCTTTTGTAATTGCGTGGGAGTTCACATGTTGTAAGAAATAAGGAGATGATTCTCTCTTTCTCCTTCCACTTTCCACCACACAAACAACTCATTAAATATGCCCCACAAATCATGCGTGGAACAGCTCGATTAGATTTGGTGCATGGCAACTAATTTTTTATTTACTTTTTTTTTTTAAAAAAAAAAATCATTTCTAATCTTTTTTTTTTTTACGTAGACTGTAAGAATTCTTGGAGATTGCAGAATATTTTTATGCAATTAATATGTAAATAACTCGGCTTAATTGGCTACCTGTTATTAATATATTTGCAATCAAATCTTTCTATCTGCAATTGATATCTATGGCTATAAAGACGAGAATATACCATTTGCTGCTGGATCGATCTTCTATTTTCTCAATGTTTTAATTGCGATGATAATTACTAATTAGTACATTTTGAAGTATTATCCTACTACATAATACTCATCAATTAATTGCTATAATCCAATTTTAATTCTCTATATATATCATGATTATATGCTATTAATCTAAATTGTTTTTTCAAAAAAAAAAAAAATCTAAAGTGCCTAAATTAAGAGATGTCTAATTCTATATTGGTTTGATACAAATGATTTGGGATTTGAAGTCTAGAAACTGTCCAAAAACATAATTAATGTAAGAAATATTTCTGAAGAACGTGCGATGGGAGCGCGTGGGTTAGGTTAGAAATCTTGGGAAAATATTATTAACAAAAAATAAATATATATATACTCCCCCGTCCCAAGTAAATTGTTCACATTTCATTTTTCGTCTGTCCCACAATATTAGTCCACTTTCCTAAAATAGCAAATTCTCCACACCCATCAATAAAATATTCATCTCACTAACACCCACTACACTCACATGCATTAGTTATTGTGCCCGGTCAAATGTGGACAATTTGACCCGGACGGAGGGAGTATATATTTTAAGAGTTGCAATCACAGACACAATCCCTTTCGAAGTCCATACTTTTTTTTTTAAGTCATTAAATTAAATGAATTACATAATAGGAGGGATTTCATGGAAGTTGTCAAAACGAGCTAGAGCAATCCGTATATTAAAATATTTGCAGCATTACTATATAAACTGAATGAATCACACAAAATCTACACACAATCAGATCCAGCGATGCAATTATTACTGATGCTCACAGCTTAAAAGGGTATCCAGAAGATCTCTCTGATTCCATCCCACTCCATCAAATCCGTTTTCTTGCAACATCAAAAGCTTCGAGATTTTTAAGGTTTGGGGAGTTGAAACGCAGAGAGATATAGGTGGAGGGAGAAAGAGAAAGAATATGGCCGGGAGCAACTATTTCGGTGAGCAGAATTACTTCGGCAACGAGAGAGGCGCGGGAGGTTTGCCGTCGTCTTCGTCGTCGTCGTCGTCGAGGAAAGGGAAGAAAAGCAGTTCGGACAAGCCGAAGCAGCCGCAGAGGGGGCTTGGGGTTGCGCAGCTTGAGAAGATTAGGTTGCATAGTCAACTCGGCTGCACCTATCTCCCTTCTGTTCATCACAACCCTTATGCCTCCAATTTCACCCAGGTTTCTTGATTATGTTTGCTCTTTTTGTGAATTATCCATCATTTTCTTGATCTCGGAGATTGACTGTATATATATTTCATGGGAGTTTAGGAGGATATGAGGTTGCAAACAGCTCATTCATCGTCGTCGTCGTTCTCGTATTCCTCCTCATCTTCACCTCCTTATGGCTTCCAGGGTCACCATGGATCAGTCATGGTATGAACACTTCATTTTATGTCGGATTAGATTCTTATCTGATTCAGAATTTAGATCGATGTTCTTATTTGATCTTTCTTGATCATGATGAAGTTAGCCTTTTCTAGATTCATATTTCATTCAATTTGTAACCCTAGACATGAATCTGCAGCTTTTTCAACAATTTTATTAATAAGAAGGAGAATTAGTGATGCTAATCCTTGAATCATATACAATCTTTTTGTTTGATGTAGAGGTTTTGCAACTAGTAATTAAATTTCCTTTTGAATTGCTTGACCATTTTGTGCAGATGGGGTTGACAGATATAGATAGGGCAAATCTTGCATATGGAGAATCCCAACCCACCAATGTAGCAAGGTATATAGTTTGTCAATGTCATGTGAAGATTCTTGGTTTTTCTATTCAGATTCTGAATTATGTGGGATAGATCAAACAATTTGGTCTGATCAAATCAAATTTCTTAATCTTGGCTCAAAATCAGATGGCATCCAGGCAATGTAGGCTATGGAACCCAACATTATGTGGAGCCAAGCATGACTAGACCCTTCTTCGAGCCGCCGGTCCAGGTAAAAATCAATTACACACATTTTCTGTCTTGCTTATTACATAAATGATAATTAAGTTTTGATTAAATCTGTGTCGTCTTCTTCTTCATCTTCGATTGGTTTAGGGCTCCATGAACAAGAAAGATGGGTCAAGTAGTCAGAACTCGGAATCGAGTAGCTCCCAAGAAATAGATTTGGAGCTGAGACTCTCACTTTGAAGTTTGAATACTTACTACTCCACAGTCGTCTCTTAACTGATCTGCAACTTATAGCGGTATACAGAATCTCTCTGTAAGTTTGAGGCACCACCACCACCCACCCATAGCAAACTCTGCACAAGTTTGAGAAAACATTGTGTATTTTCATTGCAGTTTGATAGATTGCTACTGTGATTGGAATTAATTGACCCTCTTATAATAAAATCAAGATTGTCAATTATCTATATGCACTATTTCTTGATTTCTACTTAGCATATATATATGTAGGGGTGGCAATTCAGCCCTCGTACAAATCCACACGATAATACTGGGTTAGTGTTGAGACTTAATACGTTCGTGTCGACCTAATAAAGATACGAAATCTTCGTGTTGTGTTTGTGTCAGAACGTGTTATAATCCAATAACAAATCTTGTCCGTGTTACCCAACAACATGTCGTGTTTCATGTCTTGTAAAATTTAATAAATAATATTTTTATTACTATTATTACTACTACCTTATGCCAACCTAATATAACACTTTCGACATGTCAATATCGTATTATCAAATTGAGTTCTTAATAGGTCAATACTGTGTTCGTGTCTATGTCGCATTCATGTTTAGTGCTTAACGGGTCGTATCGTGTTCTCGTTGAACATGTTCTTAATAGGTGTTGTTTGTGTTGGACTTTAATGGGTCGTTTAGTTATTGTATCGATACAATAATGACCCGATAAGTACGAATTATCAACACTAATATATGCACATATATATATATACACAAAAAATATATGTAATCATGTGATCTGGGGAGCCCGATTCTGGTATTATTGGATCACATAATATCTTCTGAAAATCCTTCATATATATTCTCTTTGTTTGTTGGAAGACAAAGGAAAAAACAAAGATTTGATACCTTTTTCACATTCCTCATGTCTGAGGGAAACATACAGAAACGATGATAAATCCATATTCTATTCGTTTTGGTTAATTCTATAATCTTCGATTTATATATTTTTCCCTTTTATAATAACTTAGGTTCCTTGATTCTTATTTTTTATGATATCAAATTTATGATGAATCTCATGTTTGTCCCATAAAGTATGCTTTTATGATAAAAAACTGAAAAAAAAATGTTATCCATAATGTCATTAATAATATAAGTGACAATAATTAATGTATAATATATAATACTTAAAATTGATTTTGACAATAAGTAGAACAAGAAGCATGTACCTAAGATGTCTCTATCAGAAATTAATCATATATGTTTGTCTCCCAAAAAACAAATAGAGATTAATTTAATTATGGCATTCATATTTTGTAAAATATTTCGACAATGACTAGAAAATAGTTTTGAAGACCTTTCTTTATCTACAACTGTGATTATATGATTAATTATTGTTTAAATAAAGTTAATTTATATTATCGATCTATTTCCCTAATTTATTGATAAATTTGCCTGCAAACTATTGAGTTTAGTAGTGCCAATATGGCTAGATTAGTGAATGGAACAAATTCTAGTTTTTAATCGCAATTTGTCAACTGAAATTGGTATGCTTTAATTTCCGATTTAAATCATAAAGAATCTCTATTAAAAAATCTAACCAAGATTTGTCAAATTTATCCGACCGATATCATGATTCCTCAAAGGAGAAAATATTAAAGAGATGAGATTTTATTCCTCGACGTGGCAAACGCAAAGATTATCAGTTATATGCATGGTGTAAATACAATGAGTCGAATTGAATAATATATTATCTTATTGCATTTATTTCGGTAAATAAATAAATAAATATTATATCACTTGCATTTTATATCAACTTATTAGGGCTCATTCAGAAATAATTTAATTTTTACGTAACAAAAAAATGCAATTAAGCAAAAAAATCAATTTATGATAATAATAATAAAATATATATAAATTCATATATCAAAGCTAATTTCATTATTCTATAAAAATGTAAAATCTTAATACTAAAACAAATAATTTTTTACTCATCTCAACCCCTTCATACCCTGTTTTTTTTCAATGTCAACCCCTTTTTCTTAATAACTTAACAATTAAGAGAATTATATTATAAAAACCGAAAAAAAATCGGGGGGGGGGGGGGGGGGGGGGGGAGCCCACCCCAGCCCTTACTACATCCGCCTCTGATTATACATGCATGTAAATTAGACAAGCTCTAAGCCTCCAACTATCTAACTTTTTTTTAGATGCGTAATTTTACTTTATCCAACTTTTTTTTACAAATAGTTTCACTTAATTTCATCATGTACAAATTATTTTTATATAGATTCTTGCTATATCAAATTATATATTACATGTTTAAAGTTGGGTGTTGGTCCCAAGTTTTAAGGAGTAGTGCTTGAAGCCAAATGTTATATTATGGATGAAAGAGAAAAGCTAAATGTGGTGTCAACTCGAACAATATTATTTGGAGGTGCCTCCAAACAAGGTAAATGTGCCTAATTCTTCCTCCAACATATCACCTTTTTGTCTCCCAAAACTTAATGTCGGGACCAACGGAATATATATGATTTCAGGGGTTGAATTTTTAATATCTCAACAATTAGGTGTCAGAACTGCAATATACGACAGTTTCGGGGTCAACAATTTCAACTATATATATATGTATAATATGGATTAATTAATTAATAATTATGCATTTCTCATTAAATGGTATGTGAACTAATCATATATTATCTGGATTAGCATGTTACAATGTTCGGCTTGTTAGGCCCACGAAGGACTATATAATATAATCCAGTCTGATATTAATTTCGTTTTAATTATTTTTTTTTTACTCGAACTCAAAATCAATTGTTTATATACAAAGTGTTTTTATCTGAGTAATTTTTTGGTGGATGAATCATGTTTAGTTGAAAAATTATACTATTTGATTTTACCACAGAAAGCTACGGTAACATAATTTGCCCCCACAAAACTTATAGTAAGATGTTGGAGGTCACTAATCTCTAGATGGCAACAAATGACCTACTTTTAAAATTACATGATCCAAAAATCTTAATTATGTGACATTGATTTAAAAACATGGCTACATTATTTACATATTGTTGCGGGGTGAATTTGTATGGAATTGGAGCCCAAGAACAATTCAATCAATGAAATAGAAAAAGCAATACAAATTATAATAGGTAGGCAGAAATATTGTTATCGATTATGGAAATGAGTACAGAAAATGGAAAGAGAGGAATTGTCCAAGAAACGAAATAAACAATCGAGCTATGACTTGCGTCAATCCTCACTTTGCGCATCCTCCCCAGATTATGCCCTTCCTGAAATATATATAGCCCTTTTTGAAATAACGTCTCTCCATGATTTCCGCCGAGCTTTATTACTGATTTATCCGTTTCATATTCAAAAGATCCATTTTTTCCTTAATTAAGCACGCCTTAAATATCGAGCCATAGATTTGAATCTTCACAGTTCGAAGCCATAGTGTTCGACCCGTATCGTCGACCTATCATTATGGGTCCCATCCTGTGTTTAAGCCCAAGACATTAATCAGGCTATTCTTTAATGGGCCGTTTTTCGGGCCTCAAAATATCGACCTCAACAATAGCCCCTTTGACTTGTCAAGTTTCTCCTGAAAGGAACTTGGTAAATCAAGCCTCGTTTTCATAATACTTCCAGATGTATGGCTCATCGAATTCCTTTGAAGAAATTCGGATTGATGGGACCCCTTTTAGACGTCCTCACGGCTCGAAGCTTCGATTCCTCTGTGGGAATAGCTTCTGATTCATGCCACTCCATAAAGTAGCGATGAATGCCGGCGAACTATGGCCCGAATCCATAGTTCGCAGTTTGTTTAGACAGTTCGGGTTCTGTCGTTAAGCCATCTGGTTGGTAAATTCATCGGAATGAACTTTGCGAGCAATCAGTGTACGAGGTTATGTAAGTATCAAAGCTCGACTTATCGACGCTTGATTTTATCGAAGCTTAATAACGTCGAGGCATACTTAAAATCGAGGAGTCGTTTCAAGTTTTCCCGCCAATTTGTTATGGCATTTGCGTAATTTCCGCACAAATCAAGGGCTAATTGGCGGAAGTTAGACGGACACCCCCTTTTAATAGCTTTTCTCGGAAATCCCCACTCACCGTCATTCACCGTCTTCTCGACTCTGCATCCTCCATTTTCAGCGCACGTTTCAGCCGCCGGACGATTACAATTCAGGTAACGTTCCCCTTTTCTATCTCGTAATTAATTTCTTCACAAGCATTATGACCTTCCGTTGCTCCCCTCTCTTAACATAAATCTGATATTAGATTTTTCTTTTCTGCAACCGTCTCTCTCTCACCCCCGATTAGGTTTTAGCCCCAATCTTCCGGTCGTAGATACCATGGCCCATAAATCCAATCCTCTCGCACCTACACCGCCCTTCACTCCTTCTCCCGAAAGGATTCCCTTAATTGACCAAACCACCCAACCTGATTGGGAATTGGTTCTTCAAGCCCCAGAAACCACTCTTCGTCGGGGAAAGAGAAAAATCATCGACGATGTACCCGATGAACCTTCATCATCATCTGATTCCGAGGATGACCGCCCGATTGCGGAGACAATCCGCCGCCTTGAAGGGATGTCAAGCGCCGCCGAAACAAGTGGGCCGGGCCGCCGTTCTGTTGCCGAGAAGGTTACTCCTCCTGAACTTCCTGTCGTCGGCAGATGGAGGCTTCCAGAGGGATGGTCCACTCACAGGGTTCTTGGGGCTATCTCTTCGATTTCAAAGGATGATATGCTCGCCCTAGCCGACTCCGTTCCATGTCTCGGTGCTACATATATCCGTCCCAAACCAAATCGTCGATGCTTCGACCCTCCTACTGGATTCGTGGCCTTCTATACCGCAGCCATGGAGAATGGAATTGGTCTTCCAATTCACCCTTTCTTCAGCGAAGTCCTTGCTTCGTATAATATTTCCCCCTTCCAATTAGCTCCCAACAGCTGGTGTCACTTAGTCGGCGTGTTTTTGATATGGATGGATCTTGGGTTAGGTCTCCCCACAGTTCGCGAATGGCACAACATGTACAGGATGAACCAATGCCAAGACAAGCATTATTATTACTTCACTAGATGGAAGAAGGGTCGATCACCTCTCGTTCAGAAGCCCCCTACAAACTCTCCGAATTGGTGGAACACTTTCTTTTTCCTTAAGCTCGACCACTCGAACCCCGAATTCATCAGCCACGACGGAACCCCAATAAGTGTGTTTTCTTCATAAGGTTGCTTCTATTATCTATACATTTGGCTAACCATTCTTTTTCCCTTTCAGTGCGCGAAAGGACAGTCCTCACCTCGGTTGAACAAGCGAGGGTAGACCGAGCTTACGACGTCAGCTGTAGTGACCGCGAGTGGCCAAAGCTACAGCTCGGGTGCTTCGTGACTGCTCACCACTTTCTCGATCACAACTGCCACCTCAACGACCTTCCGGATAACATGAAAGGTCGAGGGCCATCCGCCGAGCAAGTTGCTCAGGCCATGCGGGAGAAGAAGAGAGCTCGGGAGGAGCTCGAACAGAAGCGTCGAGAGGAGAACCCTCCTAAGAGGCCTGCTACTACGAGCAACCTTCCGACTCCGCCTCCTCCTCCACCGAAGCATGCCGAAACCTCCAAGGACACCCTCCATATCTCTCAGGCGGACTCTTCTCGTAAGGAGTCCGACCGTAAGAAGGACAAGGAGGGCGGGTCTTCCAATCGCCGCCACCGTCCTTCGGACAAGGACTCTGGCCCGAAAGAGAACCTTGATAGGTCTCTGGCCAAGGCGCAAACAGCCCCAGCCAACCCGCGGGTGGACTCATTCTTGATCCATGCTCGCAAACTGCTGCTTAATCCTCCCTCTCAGGATCCTATGGCAGGGGCGCTCTTCAATAGGCTCTCTCGCTTCGAACAGCGTCAGTTAGAGGTATCATCATCATGCTTCGTAATAAATAACATATAGCCCTCTCCTTACTATGGATCGGATGCAGGATGCGATGGAGTTCGACAAGATCCACTGCGAGATCAAAGTCTTTGAAGATAAGTGCGCGGAGGAGATCCTGAAGCTGCGGGGCGAGGTCGAGGCCCAAAAGAAGAAGGTTGCTACTCTCATGGATAAGCTCGACGAGACTGAAGGCAATGCCGCCTCTCTCGCTGTGAAAGCGAACAATGCTGAGGAAGAGCTAAAAGCATGTCGGAATGAACTGGAGAGTTCGAAGAAGAAATATGATGCCGACATATGATGCCGACATCGCTTTACTCTCAAGTGATATTCAGAAGAGAGGGGACCGGCTAATGGCCATGCAGGAGCAGCTTACTGCTAAAGAGGAGGAGCTAAAGCGCTGCCAAGAAGAGATCACTCGCCTCAAGTCTGGAGAGGGCCTTGACTTTGAATCCATTATCCAGACGTCTTACTTCGCCGAGACGTACGAGGTATCTCTCATCATACTTCCACCTTTGTACTTTATTTCTTGCTCAATCATCAGTATATACTTATTGCTTCGTCATGTCGAACTTACAGACTCTCGCCGAACAGGTCGAGCAGGACATCAGGGGAAGGATAACTTCTCGATTTCCAGACCTCGACCTAAGCATTCTGGATGAGAACCCTCAGACCGAGCAGGACCACAATTCTGGCAGCCCCAAGCAGCAGGAGAGCAACGAGCAAGACACCACCCTTCAGCAGCAGATGGATATCAATCCATAGATCGCTATTCTTATTTTGCCGAACAATCATGCTTTTATTATTTTTTTTTTATTCTCGCTTTTGAACAATCTTTTTTTCCGTCCTTTTTTGTTTGCATATTTATAAAATTAGATGCATGCTTTCTTTCCTTACGTTGAGGCTTTGACACTTTACTCGCTTTTTCATTCTCGGTAGTCCTGCATAGAGAATTTCGAGGTTAGGATGGGCGATGCCGAAGCATCGCCCCTCCGACGCTCAAGTTAGTATGGGTATTAAAATCAAAATATAAGAAATAATTAGATGAGCTAGAATACTTATCTGATCATCCTCGTTAGAACTAGGCTATGCCTTAGAAATAATACCTCTTTAAGTGCCTCACGTTCCAACTATTCGCGATTTCTCGACCATCATAATCCTCCAAATGGTATGCTCCTCGCCCGACCACTCGTGTCACTTTATACGGTCCTTCCCAGGTCGGTTACACTCTTGTCCTTGGTATTCTGGAATACTCTTCACAACACCCAATCCCCTTCTCGGAAGGTTCGTAACATGAGCTTTCGATTATAAATTCTTTCTACTTGCGATCGACGTTGGGCCATCATTATCAAGGCTCGATCCCTTCTCTCGTCTATTAATTCCAAGTTTTTAAACAATTTCTCTGTATTACTCGCTTCGTCGCATAATTCTACTCGCAAACTTTTCGCCCTCATCTCAATGGGTATAACTGCTTCCTCCCCATAAGCTAGGGCAAAAGGAGTGCTTCCCGTCGCCACGCGAGGTGTGGTTCGATACGACCATAACACCCCCGGGAGTTCGTCGACCCATCCAGTCTTAAGGGCGTGCAACCGCTTCTTCAAAGTAGCCATAATAGTCTTATTGGATGATTCGGCCTGTCCATTTGCTTTGGGGTATCGTGGTGTCGAAAAGATTAACCTAATCCCGTATTGATCACAAAATTCTCGAACCCTCCTTCCAGTGAACTGTGTACCATTGTCGGTCCGGATTTCTTTTGGTATACCGAATCGGCACAATATGTTTATCCAGATGAACTTTATGACCTCTGGCTCGCGCACATTACGGAAGGCCTCTGCTTCGACCCACTTCGTGAAATAGTCGGTTGCGACGAGTAAATATTCCTTCTGGCCTGCGCCTTTCGGGAGTTTCCCTACGATATCCATCCCCCACGCCATGAAGGGCCACACAGGCACCGTCGCATGGAGCGGCTCCGCGTACTTCTGAACTGTAACCTCTAACCTCTGACAAGCTTCGCAACTCCTCACGTATTCTTTTGCGTCCTTTCGCAAAGTTGGCCAGTAGAAACCTGCCGATATCACCTTATGAGCCAATGTTCGAGCGCCTTGATGACTTCCATAATCTCCTTCATGAATTTCCATTAAAACGACAGGAATCGACCCATCGTGAACACATTTCAGGAGGGGACCCTCCAGTGACCGTCTATACAGGTCGCCCTCAAAAATTACATACTTCGCGGCGGCTAGAGCTATCCGGGCTGCTTCTGCCTTCTCCCCCGGGAGTACTCCCTCTTCGATGTACCGCCGTATGGGGTCTATCCAGGTCTCAGCTCGCTGTATCTCATTAACCTCATGAAAGTTTTGGACTATCGACTCATCTACCCATGTCGCAGGTACTGCTTTCTCTTGTTCTTCTCTGTTGGGAAGAAGCGAGGTTTGCCAACGCATCTGCCTCCACATTCTCTTCCCTGGGTATATGTCTTATTTCAAAATTATCAAAGTCGGCACTAATTCGCCGAGTAATTTCATAATATTTCGTCAAACGTGGTTCCTTTACTTGGTATTGGTTATCTACTTGGGAAACCACCAACTGTGAGTCGCAACGCACTTGCAAACGACGCACACCCAACTCTTTCGCCAACTGCATCCCACGCACGAGTGCCTCGTACTCCGCTTCATTATTCGTAGTATCAAAGTTGAGTCGAATCGCACGCTCGAACTGCTCGCCCCAAGGAGACCACAATTTCAATCCGACGCTATTTCCATTAACATTGCTGGAGCCATCGACCTGAAGGACCCATGGTTCATGCCCGAATTCTGATATCTCTATCTGTGCGACCTCTTTTTCGGCTTCCGTTTGCAAATTCGCTGAATACTCCACCACGAAGTCGGCTAGAGCTTGAGATTTTATAGTAGTCCTAGGTTCGAACTCAACCCCGAAACCTCCGATTTCTACCGCCCATTTAAGTAATCTCCCTGACAGACTCGGTTAGGAAAACACACTCCGAAGCGGGTATGACGTAACTACCCTGACCAAATGGGCCTCGAAATATGGCCTTAACTTCCGCGATGCTACGATTAAAGCCAAAGCTAGCTTCTCCAAGGGTGTATACCTTCTTTCCGCGTCGAGTAATGGTTTACTTGCATAATGAACAGGATGCTGCTTTCCCTGACATTCTCTTACTAGGACCGATCCAACCGCATGATCCGAAACTGATAAATATAATAGCAGGGGTTCTCCTTATTCGGCTTTGGACAACAATGGAGGGTTTGACAAATACTCCTTGAGTTGTTCAAAAGCTTTTTCGCATTCATCGGTCCACTCAAAGTTTTTCCCTTTTCGCAAGACCCGAAAGAAATTGTGTGTTTTATCGGAATACCTCGATATGAATCGGCTCAATGCTGCCAGCCTTCCAGTCAATTTTTGTACTTCCTTCGGACTTCGCGGATGCGCTAGATCCTTTATTGCTCTTATCTGCATTGGATCAGCCTCTATCCTTCGACTGGTCACCATGTACCCTAGGAATTTTCCTGAGGCAACTCCGAAGGTGCACTTCGCAGGATTCAGCTTCATATTATACTTCTTCAAGATGTCGAAGGCTAGAGTCAAATCTCCTACATGCCCACTCGCTTTCTCGGACTTCACCAGCATGTCGTCAATGTAGACCTCCATGGTCTTTCCAATGAGCTGCTCGAACATTTTGTTCACCAAGCGCTGATAGGTCGATCCTGCATTTTTTAGCCCAAAGGGCATTACCTTGTAGCAATAAATCCCCCTGTTGGTCATAAATGCGGTTTTTTCTTGATCATCTGGGTGCATCATGATCTGATTATAGCCCGAGAACGCATCCATGAAACTTAGCAATTCGTACCCTGCAGTGGCATTCACAATACTATCTATATGTGGCAAGGGATATGGATCCTTTGGGCAGGCTTTGTTCAGATCTGTGTAATCGACGCACACGCAATTCTTCCCATTCTTCTTTTTTACGACAACAATGTTAGCTAACCAGGTCGGGTATTTCACTTCTCTTACGGACCCGATCTCCAGCAATTTTTGAATCTCCTCGTTTACAGCCTCATTCTTATCTGGAGAGAACTTCCGCCTTCGTTGCTGTACGGGCCATGCGCTGGGGTCGACTTGGAGCTGATGAGTCATCACCTTTGGGTCTATGCCCACCATATCTTTGTGGGACCAGGCGAATACCGCTCGTTCTTTGGACAAGAAGTCTACGAGCTCACTGCGAACTACAGGATCGAGCTCTGACCCAATATTTGTTTTCTTGGAAGGGTCTGCGGGATCTAACTCTACCTCCGTCGTTCCTTCTACTTCACCTCCCATTGCTTTGACCGGTTCTAGCGAGAAATGTTGCTGCGAACACACCGCCTTGAAACTTGCGTAGTAGCATTCCTTGGCCACGCTTTGTTCTCCCTTGATGGTACATACTCCATCCGGAGTTGGGAACTTTACCAACTGGTGATACGTAGAAGGGACCGCCCTAAGTTGATGAAGCCACGGGCGTCCTAGTAACGCATTGTAAGCGCTAGGTGCATCGATGATCATAAATGCCACATCATGCCGGACTCCCCCGCAATAGGTAGGCAAGGTCACGGTTCCCACCGTCATTTGTACTCCTCCATTAAACCCGATCAGAGGGGTCTGACTTCGAACTATCCTTTCCTCGGGCACCTTCATTTCTTTAACCGCATGATGGAAAAGGATGTTCGCCGAGCTTCCATTATCTACTAAGATCCGTTTGATAAGACAGTCCGAGACCTGCAAAGAGATCACGAGCGCATCATCGTGAGGGTGCGCGGCCTCCGGGACATCCTTCTCCGTAAACTCAATCTTTCCACAAATTACGGGGGTCTGCGCCTGTGCCGCCCACACCTTGGTAGGACTCTGCCTCCTGGCCCTTTTGGCCGCAGATCTGGTGACTCCGCTGATCTCCGAACCTCCGGTTATGCAGTTTATAGTTCGAATGGGGGCGGGTTGTTTATCTGTCCGGTTCGCTTGATCTTGTTCCGGTGTAGCTTGCTTTTCACGAATCCAGGTCCTTTTCCCTTTATCGGATAGGAACTCCATCAATATTCCTCTTTTTAATAAATCGAGCACCTCCAGTCTCAGGGCTCGACAATCCGCCGTGTTATGACCATGATCGCTGTGAAAATCACAGAACTTCTTTGGATCCCTTAAGGACGGGTCAGCTTTCATTCTCGGCGGCCACTTCACCTTATCTGACATCCGGCGAAGTACATTTTGTACCAATTCTGCTGGCTCGATGGTGAGTGTATACTCCGGTGTCCCTGTAGTCAAGGAGTTGACATGAGGTGGTCTACTCCCGGAGGGGCGATTGTAAGGATGCGATCGTGCGGGACGACGGTCACGTTGTTCCGGCCGGCGCTCCTCTCGTGCAGCTACTGGCCGTCCACCACGTCTTGACCTCCGATACGGCTCGTCCTCTTCCCATTTGATTAACGCCCAAGCCCTGTTAAGCGCTTCATCCATGGTCTGGTAGGGGTAGATCGATAATTCCCGATATAAGTCTGAATCGACGTCCAAACCCTTGGTGAAGGCTCGCACTGCGGTACTGTTTGGGCAACTTGGGACAGCCACTAACTCTTTGTTGAATCTGGATAAATATGCCCTGAGTGACTCTCCGGGTTTCTGGATTATTGCATATAAATCATCCGGGTGTTTATCGAGCTTTCGACTACTCGAGTATTGTCGGAGAAATAGCTGGTGCAGCTCAGCAAACATTGAGATCGAACCCCTCGGCAAGCTAATAAACCATTGCAAGGCCGGTCCAGTGAGACTTGATCCGAAGCTTTTACTCATGCAGGCTTCGCGGCGAGCGCTAGGAATCGCTAGTGCGAACATCTTTTGCTTATAGACCGCGACGTGGTTCTCCGGATCAGTTGTACCGTCATAGAGCGCATAGCTCGGAGGGGTAAAGCGGTCAGGAAGTTCGGCCTCTGCGAGCTCAGGTGCAAACGGGGACTCCGCGTAGCTTTCACGCGGGATGGTTCGCTCCGGAGGCGGTAGCCCAGGCACCCTGGCGATCAAGGACTCGAAGTAGCTTAGTCGCTGTTCGAATCGTCGTTCTAGTTGCGTCAGCGCCGACCCTCCTGCGTAGTTTGGATTCGGCTGCCTGAGGTTGTCGTTTGGTTCTATTAATGTACCGGGCGTCCTTTGATTAGTCTCGTCTTCGGCAGCCCGGTTGAATTCATCATGTAAATTATGGGCAGTGAATGCTCGAGCCCTACTCGCGCTCCCAGGTTCTTCGACTAACGGACGGTTCGCCAATTGATTTAGTCGGCGGTTGTCTTGCTCCAGAGCCTGACACTTCTGGGTAACGGCCTCAACTTGAGCACCCAGCTTTTCCATTACCCCTCGAGCTGTCTGAACCTGACTTACCAGCTGCGCCACGTATGGGTCTTGTATCAGCGCCGGTGGCGGCGGAGGGAATGACAGTTCGCTGAGTGGGGTTACGTTGAAGGCTCGCCTCATATCCTCCAATGATCCGGAAGGTTGATCTGTTCCCCGTCCGCCAGGGTTTGGACGTCCTCGTCCTGCTACGGACTGCTGGCCACGCCCCTGACTCGACCCTCTTCCGGTTCCAGGGAGCGTGGTGTCTCCTTGTGGTGGAGCGGTTCCACCGATGACAAGTTCGCGATTTCCATCGTCTGCCATTCCTGCAATAAATTGTTAGTGCAAAAACTTGTTCCTGGGCCCCACGGTGGGCGCCAATTGTTGCGGGGTGAATTTGTATGGAATTGGAGCCCAAGAACAATTCAATCAATGAAATAGAAAAAGCAATACAAATTATAATAGGTAGGCAGAAATATTGTTATCGATTATGGAAATGAGTACAGAAAATGGAAAGAGAGGAATTGTCCAAGAAACGAAATAAACAATCGAGCTATGACTTGCTTCAATCCTCACTTTGCGCATCCTCCCCAGATTATGCCCTTCCTGAAATATATCCCTTCTTGAAATAACGTCTCTCCATGATTTTCGCCGAGCTTTATTACTGATTTATCCGTTTCATATTCAAAAGATCCGTTTTTTCCTTAATTAAGCACGCCTTAAATATCGAGCCATAGATTTGAATCTTCACAGTTCGAAGCCATAGTGTTCGACCCGTATCGTCGACCTATCATTATGGGTCCCATCCTGTGTTTAAGCCCAAGACATTAATCAGGCTATTCTTTAATGGGCCGTTTTTCGGGCCTCAAAATATCGACCTCAACACATATTATGGCAGATTTGAGGGACTCACTCATTTGCTGCTCCCACGGGCGACCAGATTTTTTTTAGTTATAATTGAAAAAAATTATATAACTCGATTCAGCGAGATGTGATTAAGCTCTATGAAACTTAAAATCTGGCTCCACCCCTGTGAATCCGGCCGTACGAGAATTGTGCTACTCGTTACTTAGTTAATCTGGCAAGACAGTCAAGATTTATATGCTCCCAAAATATTTTTACTTTCATCTTGTTTTAGACTAGAGTTGTCAACTGGGTCGGGCCGACCCGACCCAGCCCAGCACGGCTGAGCCCCGGCCGAGGAACGGCCCACAAATCGAATGGTTTTGGTGGGCCAAGCATAGGTGTAATTAGTGGGCTAATATTGGGCCTTTTTTAATCCAGGCCCATCTGAGCATGGGACTAGCTCGGACCAACCCATCTCAAATCTATGTCCAGCCCGGTTCAGGCCCATCTAAATTTTTAGTTAATTTTTATTATTTTATACTAGTTATTTTAATTCTTTCTATTAATTTAACTACTAAATAAATAATTTTAAGTGTTCATAATTAAATATAATCCAATTAAATAATATTTCTTTAAAGAAAAAAATTGCAAGTACTCCTCAAAAATTAGTTTTAAAATAAATAACAAATAAAAATTATAGTTCATATTAAACCCATCTCCGCCCATCTTAGACCCGTTTCAAGTCCACCTGAAACTCAGCTCAGTCCAAGCCCATTTCATAGTGGTCCTGGGTTGTGTTGGGCCAAGAGAAATAGAAATTGGCCCAGTCCGGCACAACCCATCTTACTAGTGGTCACGGGCTGTGCCGAGCCACATAATTGGTGGGCCTACCCGGGCCCGGGCCCGGGCCGAAACGGCCCAGTTGACAACTGATCTTAGACTCACGCGTTAACCGTTAACACCCTTGTGATTAATGTAATTACTGTTTAAAAAATCTGAAAATATTGAAATTAATATAGTAAAATTTATTCTAATTGGTAAGATCATTTCTTAGTGGTATTTAAGTGTGTTCTTTCGAAAAATAAAGCAATAACTACTACTTTAATTCAATCCGACCGCGATTGCAAGCCTAATTAAATTTAATTCAACTGTAATAATTAATAAAACTCGACTCCAATCACCGCTGACTCTTTCGATCGGCCTCGATTTTGAATATGTTCCATCAGATAAGCTAATTCGATTTGAATACAAATTGTTTTCATCGGAGATTCTTCGAGCAGATTTGTGCCGAATCGATGGTGGGAAGGGATGTGGAGAAGATGTTGGCAGTAGGCCTTGTTTGGGGCGCCACCAACGCCCTCATGCGCAGAGGCACCGTTATTTGGGACCAAGCACTCAAATCGACGCCTCAAGCAAACACGCCGCTGCTCAAGAAGTGGCTCAAGCTTCTCTTCATTTGGCAGTACACTCTGCCGTTCTTGATAAATCTCTCAGCCTCTGCCACTTTCTTCGCAATCTTGAGCGACTCTCCCATTTCTGTTGCTGTGCCCGTCACCAATGCGACTACTTTTGCCGCCACTGCTGTCTTTGGGATCATTCTCGGTGAAGAAACCCGAATCGGGCTCGCGCTGTTTGGTACTTGTCTCATTGTTTTTGGTGTTTGTACTTGTATTATGTGACTCTGGTGACTGTTGTTTTGATTTCGTTGTTGAGTGGATTCTGGAGTGTTGAATGCAATTTGTTTGATGAAATGACTGTGTGAGTAATTGGGGTGTAGAAATTATCGCCTTTAGCGGAAGTATTGATTTTTACTCTCACGAGAGTGTGGATGATGCGGAAAAAAGAAACTTATACTATCTAGATTTGCTCTCCTTTTTGGGGTTTTTCAATCATGAAAAGCTAAGGTTGAGAGAAACTAGATGAACAGGACATTAGAGGGATGTCAACATAAACCTTAGCTCAATGATGAGTGTATGCATTCATTTACAAATATAAAAAAGGGTTAATTTTACATCTCCAGAGATGAATTACCCCAGAAAACTCCCCTAGCTGCACCCAATTAGGCATTTTATGTATGCAGTGTCCTGCAGTTTTAGTTCAAGAAATCCCAGATGTTGGTTGGTTCCTCCAAAACTAAGCGTTGGATCATCATTCTTGGTATTTTAGTTGGAATTCATGTTCCAAATCACACTATACTCTTATTTTCTCCATGTTGTAGTTGCATGCTTATATACTTGCACATTATATTATTCATTCATGTGTGTTTCTTGTAAGGTTTGCTGCATTCCTTTTTTATCCAATCAACCCTGTAAAAGGATACATGAGAACAATCGGGCATACCTGATACCTCTTGGTAATTCATAACTAGTTGCATCAGAAGTTCCACTGCTGTAAGAAAAAAGGTGTTGGTTTATCTGGAGTCTTGGACCCAGCATTGCTTTGGCATTTCTCTTCACTTTCACTTGGTCTTTGTTGTGTGGTAGCAATGCTATGCTTTCAACTGTATGAAAGAAATCATAGTAGGCTATGCTAGAGATATCTCCAATACTCGTGCCAAATCAGACCTGAAACAAGCAAACCCTAACCTGTAAGGCTCTGTGTCAAGATTCATTCTCCACCCTCTCTGCTTTTTGATAATCTTGGTACTACCTATTTGTGCTCTAATCTACCCTTTCACCCTTGTATGAAACACATCGACATTGATTATCATTTCCACGCACTGTGAGGTCATTTACATGATGCGCAGGTGGTGTCTTATTACATGGGCGCTCTACAGTTTTACAGTAGTTCTTACGATTCTCATAAATCTTGGGTATCCATTCCTCTCCACGACAGAGGGCTTCATGGCAATGTTTTCTCTCATGGGGTTTTGCGTTGATCTTCACCATGGCGATTAGTTGTTCAGTAAATGAAGTTGTAAGAACCACATTTTTTCTGAGTTATTAATAAAGCTTCAAATGTCTTATATAGATGTGAATCACTTATTGTTTCAAGAAATAGATGAAAACCCAATCTATATGTAAGGTAGTGATGTTAGATATCTTAAAAAATGTATATAACCAATCAATTAAAAATAATAATTTGAATTCCAAACAAAATAAAAATCATTGGAGGGCTTGATGCATGATGTTGACATCCAGAATTATTTTTAGAAGAACTTAAATTCATCATCCCTCTCACCACCAAACCATCCACACATCCATGTAATAAAAATGTTGGCATCCATTTGACGGCATGAGATCCTCTGTCCCATTTTTTGTGTTCCACTCCTTGTTCCACTTTGAAAATTATTAATTTTTATTTAATATTTTTTATAATATTAATTTATTATGGTTTAGATTAATTTTATAAATTCAATCATAGGGTTCATCCTACCCAATTAGGGTATATAATATTTTTTAGTAATTATTTTTCAGTTTTTAACTAAAATTTGATTATTAAAATTGATTAATTTATAACTATAATTTGAGTTCTTATAAAATTTTGATTTTTTTCATATAAATCAATTAGACTATATTAAATTATATTTGATTTTTGTTTTCGTAAAAATATAATTTAAAACTAGTAATCGAGACAATAGAACACCAAGTAAAACACCAAAGTGGGACAGAGGATTTGAACCCTTAGTGTGAAGTGTGTGCTTGCAATAAATTAGACGATGGTTTTGTGAAGTTTGCACATTAATTGTTGTGTCAAGTGTTGGAGAGTGATTATAAAAATTTAAGATTGGTTATTTAAAATAATTATGATGTGTATGTTTTTTTTTTAATTCAGTAGATAATAATGCTGAGTTCTGTGAATTGAGAGAAACTGTGTCGCCAAATTGATTGACATTGATTTTGTTATTACAAGACGAACTTCTTCGGTCGACTCATGTCTTCTATTGTGATATTTTCATAAAGGAAATCGCAAGTTTTTGTTTTTTCTTCACAATTCGTGACCCAGCTTGAGGGGTATTTTGATTTTGATTTTGTTTTGTTTTTTTTTTTTTTTTTTTTTTGGTTCAGTGTCTCTGGTCTAAATTAATTTTCATATATTAGGCAAAGTTTTGATGCCTTCGCATGATGAATGCACGCCACAGAATGAAATGTATAGTTACCAATTTTATAGTTATTGGTAACACCCTTCCTTCTTTATTTGAATAATATATTCTAATATTAAAAAATCAAAACAATGTATCTAATTAAGAAAAGGAGAAACTATATATATTCCTTTATTCCAAAACGAAAATCGTAACTGCCATTTTGATGTATTTTTTGCAAATTTGGAAGTTGCGTATTTTATTTGCCATTTTGATCATGAATTGTTTTGCAAGAAACTTTTCTTAAATTTGGTAATAATTAAGACGCGGTGGTGTTTCCGTTCACAAATCTTGAGCGACTTGCTCTCCAAGAAAAAAACATTTCCTACTTTGACATGCTTTACTGTAAACAACCTTATTTTTTCATTTCCTACATTGCCCTCCCGACCTGCATTGAATGGAAATTCCGTTTCTGTTGGAAATGAATTTTTCTTACCCGAAATGCCCTCACCAGATATGAGAATATTTAAATTAATTGTGCATCATAGTAGGGGTGAGCATGAGTCAAGCCGGCTCGCAAGCTACTCGGGATCGGCTCGAAAAAAACTCAAAATCGACTCGATAGTAATCGAGCTCGAGCTATTCGAGTAATTGTCGAGCTCGAGCTCGAGCTTTGTGATACTCGATTCGATAGGCTCGCAAGCCTTATCGAGCTCGAGTCGAACTTGGGTTCGAGCTAGGCTCACGAGTCTTATCAAGCTTAATATAATTAAAAATTTTATTCCTATATTTATTATTTAATAATAAATAATATAAATTTTTATTAAAAATTAAAATAATTTAAAATAATCGAACTCAAGCTTGAAAATTTGAGCTCATCGAGCCGAGCTCGAGCTTGAGCTTATAAATTTCGAGTCGATCTCGAGCTCGAGCTTAGCCATACTCGGCTCGACTCGGCTCGTAATCATCCCTACATCATAGGGTATTAGGGTTAGTATTATGAAGAAATTTCATGCCCTTTTTCGTCTTTTGATTTATCTCTAGAACGTTCAATATTCAATCACGCCGAGTTCAAGCAATCCTGGACAGAATTCAACGAACTCATGCACGCAATATTACATCTATACCCCTATAAATATGTCACCGTCTTCACCACAAATTCTATACTTGAAAAAACCGCAGTCACAAAAACTTGCTTCAAAAGCTATCCGTAAAACCCCACATTTTCGCCAATTAAACCAGATTCTTCTGAATTATATCTCGCTCTAAGAGAAGATGATGATGAGCAGGAGCTCAACGAAGGTGGCTCGAACGCTGCTGCCGCGGTACTTCTCGACTGTCGTCAAGCGCGGCGGTGCTGCAAGTGACGCTTTATCGCTTAGGACCTCTATCTACGGCGGCACGACAACGTTTTTTGGTGTTACTCCTAAGGCTCCGGGAAATGCGGTGGAGAAGTGGATGAGGTTCCCGGTGTTAGGGTCGCGCAACGCCAGTTCGGTGGCGATGGGTGAGAAGCCACGTGAGGAGGAGGAGAAGGTGAACGGCGGTTCTTCAGGAGACGCCGCCCCTTCTAGCGGCAACGGAAATGATAAAAAGGAGGTTGTGAGTTATTGGGGAGTTGAACGTACGAAGATTACGAAAGAAGATGGCTCGGAATGGAGGTGGAACTGCTTCAGGGTAAGACCACCAAAAATTGGGAAAAAAATAACGCACACTATTACTGTTTTCTAATTTATACTGTTTGATTTACCATGGGAGATATTTTGATGTAGCCATGGGAGACGTACCAGCCTGATTTGACGATAGATCTGCAAAAACATCACGCGCCGGTCACATTTTTGGACAAACTGGCCTATTGGACTGTCAAGTCTCTCAGATTTCCTACTGATATCTTTTTCCGGGTATGTTAATTAAGAAATTTTATAGAACGTTTCCTATTTCCTCGCATCAAGACTTTGAGATATATGTTTTCAAATTCGTTTTCAAATCCTTTGTAGAGGAGGTATGGGTGCCGTGCAATGATGCTTGAAACGGTGGCGGCCGTCCCGGGCATGGTTGGAGGGATGCTGCTGCACTGCAAGTCCTTGCGGCGGTTCGAGCCCAGCGGTGGATGGATCAAAGTCCTTCTCGAAGAAGCCGAGAACGAGAGGATGCATCTGATGACCTTCATGGAGGTGTCTCAGCCTCGTTGGTACGAGCGCGCCTTAGTGTTTGCGGTCCAGGGCGTCTTCTTCAACGCCTACTTCCTCACCTACATCGTCTCTCCGAAGCTTGCTCATCGCATTGTTGGCTATTTGGAGGAAGAGGCAATTCACTCATACACCGAGTTCTTGAAGGAGATCGACAAAGGCAACATTAAGAATGTTCCTGCCCCTGCTATTGCCATCGACTATTGGCGGCTCAACCCCAACGCCACCCTTCGTGATGTTGTCGTCGTGGTTAGGGCCGATGAGGCTCATCACCGTGATGTCAATCACTATGCATCGGTATGTGGTTGCAGAATTTATGATAACAGTATTTTGGTGCCTCAATTGTGAGCTAACAAGATGATGTTACGTGGTTGTTGCAGGATATTCATTTTCAAGGACGGGAGTTGAAGGAGTCGCCGGCGCCGATTGGGTATCACTGAATGAGTAGACACTACGGCAGGGCCAAGGGACTCGACTCCAGCAAGCCTTAATACACTCAGCTCTTTTGATTTTTCTTCTTGTTGGTCTCTGTTTTTTCACAGTGGGTTGCTTTGAAAGGGTCATTTTGTACAAAGATGTGGTTGCTACTTGTTAAAAACTAACTATGTGAATTCTTGGATATTTATAAAGGTGTGTTCTAATCTATATTCTCAAAATATGATTTAAATTGCAGGATTGTGTCCTGCAATTTTGCAATGGTGGTTGCCAATTTCAGCTTCCAGCAAGCATGAATATATGGAAGGAAGCTGCTCTGTGTATACGGTATGGATTAAAAAAGATTGGTGAAAGTAGACAAACATCATGACCTCACCTCCCATCCTCCCACCACTAATAATGTAATCACTTATACTAAGTATTTTTACAATTCATGATTTTAAAAAATATAAGGGCTACCTTAAAAAATAAAGGAAATATATGGGTCTTGACTAAAGAGAACTGGGACAATCTTACAAAAACAATGATATAATCATTACTTATTAGTTGTTACTAGTTATGATAATTATATGCACGAGTTGTAAGAATCATACACTTGAGAAAAAATAAGATTCTAATTTGCAAGAATGAATCAAATATTCTGTCATTGGAAAATTTGTATGAACTTGTAGAACTTGCCAACTCAAACTGCGTGGTCCTGTCTATGCACACTAGCATAGTGGTGGATCCAAACATTTTATGAGGAGGAATTGCACAGTACTTAATATAATGAATAATATAAAATTAAGTATAAATGAAAATTATTTAGTTTTTTTTTTTTTAAATCATCATCCCCTCGTACTTTCTTTTACTTTATTCTCATACAATTTTTCTTCCTTTGTTTTCAAACATATTTTTTTTATTTACAATTTATTGGTGAATAAGATTAACTCATAAAAAAATCGAATCACCGTGTTATATAAACAAAAAAAAAAAAATTGGTTAAGGGACTGGAGCCCATTACTTGCATGGAAATAGGGATGTTTTACTTAAACACTTCCTCTAAATATAAAATAAGTCTAGTATAAATTAGTTGATATTTATTTTGTAATATTTAATAATTTAATTTTATTAAAATATTTTTTTAAAAAAATGGAGTAGCCCGTCGGGCCAATCCGTGGCCCGGCAGGTCCAACCCGTTTAACCCACTACCCGTTTAGCCCGGATCATTTAGTCCGGTTTTTTATAGGTTAAGAAATTTTCAATCTTAATCCGGTGTTTAGCTCGGGTTATTCGGGCCAATCCGTCGATCCCGGGCTAAATTGGCATCCCTACATGGAAATCCAGATCCTACAATGTGGATGATAATTAGGTTTGAAGGAAAATATCGAAATAATGAAATAATGGACATATAATATTGAAAATATATCAAAATTTTGGTATGGTATCCGTACTGAAGTTTTTTTGGTATGATAATAGTATGGCTATAGCGATATTATAGTATTCAGGTACATATCGTATCGAAAATATAATAATATTTTTTGTTTGTATTTTTATTTTAAAATAATAAATCTAAAATAAAATAATATATTCCCTCCTCATCTAACAATATTATTGATATAAACATAATTCTAAATAAAGTAATCGGAAATTCTTTATATGTTGAGAATGATAAGATAGTTGGTATATAAATTATATCATACCAAAATAATTCAAAAATAAAAATTCAATAATTATCAAAATAATGATATATTAATTATCTCATACGAAAATTATACCGACTCACAAGGGCGGAACTACCTAGACCGCTGTGGCACTGATCCGCTAGACCTTACGAGATTTTTTAAATTCTTTATATATATATTTTTTTAAATTAAATTATTAAATATTTCCTGAAAATATAATAAAGCCCTAAGACGACTGAAGTTTGCATATGTCGTTGCCAACTCATACTAAACTCATGTAAAAAAATAAAAAATTTCGGTACAGTAACGATATGAGTTTTATCTCATATTATATATTATGGAAAATAATAAAATATAGTGAAAAAAGTCCGGTATATCTTATCAAACATTATTAATGATGATTTCATACTCAAATGTGTACAAATTTTGAGTTTTACTTCAACATTTACAAATTTTGGAGATTTTTGTACTTTTTATTTGAGAAAATCCAGTATTTAGGATGATAACTTTTTAAAATTTTAAATTTAATTTTATGTAGAACGCCTCGTGCTTATATAGGTGCGGGAAAAATAAATTAGTTGGAAAATCCCTCTGAAAATCGTGGACGAAGGAAAATAGAAAAATTGAGGGGATAAATCAGAAATGCAACGCAGCAGCATTGTATTCTGTGGTACAAGTCGTCATTGCGGTGAACTAGACAATGATTTATCAACAAACTGAAAGCATTAACAGCAGTAGAACCATTTATCAACAAACTGAAAGGAGAATGAACATTAGTAGCTGAATGAACAATCAACGGTAGCAGTAGCAAAAAGAACAGTAGTAGCAGAATGAACAATCAGCAGTAGCAGTGGCAGAAAGAACAGTAGTAGCAGAATGAACAATCAGCAGTAGTAGCAGAATGAACAGTATTAACAAGTATCAGAAGTGTAGAAGTGTTTAAGCAACAGTAGCCACAATGTCAATAACATCGCCCTCGTTTATCCTGTTCGCCTTGAACAAGTTCCATTCTTGAAGTTTGAGGGGATGTTCAGTCCACTTCTCTTCAAATATCCAGCCAACCACCCAACCTTGTCCCACATTTTTATGTTATACGGTATAACAAGATTACGCCGTATTTGAGACTGATCAGGACAGTACCCTTATTCCTTTTTCTTTTCTTTAAATTCACATCCAAACGACAACCCTGATCCAATCCCAACTCAGAAATTGTTCCTGCATCGTTGTCAAGAACCGCATTGCCATTCACGATTTTTATATCTGCGGCTGCGGCAGTGAAATCAACGTGTGAAATTACCTTCTCCTTTAAGGAGAGTAGACTGTCTTCCATCCCAATATCCATTGGGACCACGCGCCTATCAGGAATGATGAAATTGAACTCGACTGTGTCGTCCGCCATTTCCACAATTACTGATAGAATATAGTGCCCGAATTTACTACTTCAACATGCAAATGTTAAAGATTCACCAGAGTATAACACTGTGATATTAGAATACGATGTTAAATAGTAATGCACAATGGAATAATTTTCTGGATAATATTTCTATTCCCTAGAGTGCCTTACGGCAAAAAACAATTTCACTATATAAACGAAGTTTATACAGAGAATTAAATAATAAATAACTTAGCTTCTTCTCGGTTCACTCCCTTGAAGAAACTTCGCTCTACATAGACGTTGAAACAACACCTATGGACAACGTACTAACAATCTATGCACAAGGCTGAAACTCAACTCCTCCACCGTAGGATGCACCGTTCCGAAGATGAATTATGCCGAGAGAAAGTTGGTTGTGAGAGGTTGAAAAGTACGGGCAAGGCAGGATCGATTTGTAGAGAATGTATCTTTGAATATTGGAATCACTCAAATATTCTTCAGCATCGATCTGCCTATTTATTCAGACTTGGAGCACTCAAGATGATGTCCACTTCTCCACTACTCCAGACGTGGACCATGATCTTCTCCCACTTCCATTTGATCCTTTGCTTTAGCTTGAATCAACCTCATAACTCACGTGGGTGAATGGTTTGATTGTGGAGGTGCTCCCATATTATTTATAGTCTGTAAAATAACTTAAAACTGAAGCAAAATCGTTCCCTATAAAATAGGGATTAATGATTTTAATTTTGGAGCACTCCCTATTAATTAAGAACAAATGAAAATAATAATATATAATAAAATATGATTAGTAATAAAGATATACACGTTCCCTAGTTAATTGGAACAGAAAAGACGTGGAAATCTAGGGTTACAACCAATCCCTAAAATTTAGGAGTTTGTTGTAACCGCTTGCAGGAACTGTAAAATAAATAATATAGTGTCTAAGTAATGTTCAAGTCTAACAAGGCGATGTTCAAACATCCCAATATTGAACTTACAAAAACTTTGACACTTTCAATCTCCCCCTTAATCTTTGCCTTCCTGCTAGCATTCCACAGCACATGGTTCAACCAAGACAAAACCAAAACAATGTAGATCATCCACAAGAAACAACAAAACCATAATAAAACAAAAGGAATGGATCAACCATAAAAAAATAGGTATAAACCAACTATGGATCATTCATTACAAAATACTCAATAAACAAACCATATGAAGCTGTGAAGGGTAAGCTTAAACATCAAAGTGTCGAAATTTGTTGTTTAACATCAAGATGTTAAATATATGTGTATTATCGACACCAACAATCACATTAGAATCTTTTGTAATTCCGCACTCGCTGATGGTTTTCTCAGGTGGAAGAATCTTGCCATCGAAAACAAAATTCATCTTTTCCGTCGGCAGATCTTCGTTGATCTCCATCGTATATTTCAACTCTCTTATCGTGGTAGATCCTACCACTGTGAAGGGGATAACCCTCTTAGCAGGAACGCTCATTTGAAAATTAATGCGCTCGGGCTCCATTTCAGACAAGAATTTGGATGAAAATGGTGGAAATTGAATTTGGATTCAAATGGAGAGGCGGGAAATTTCTAAATTGAAAATGGGAGAGGCGGCAGAGGGACTTAATTCGTTAGAGTTTTAAATCTAGGGTATATATATATGGTTGAGCATTCGGTTATTCGGTTCGGTTTTGGCCTGAAAATAACCGAATTTCTACTTGAGGTAACCGAACCGAACCGAATTACCAAAATAATTGAACCAAAATTCTTATTCGGTTTTCGGTTATTTTTTCGGTTATTTTGGTTATAACCGAATTTTAATATAAATTTAATAAATTAATAAAATAAAAAATAAAAAAAATAAAAATTACATATATTTATATTAATATATATATATATATGAAAAAAATATTTATATATTATATTTTAAATATATATATATTAATATATATTAAAACATATATTTATATAATAATTTTAATATATATTATATATTTATTAATAATATATTTATATATATATATATATATATATATAAATTCGATTATTCGGTTATTTTGGTCCGGAAAAAAAATAACCGAACAGATGGAGATTCATATTTATGGGCAGGGGAACTACTACCCTTATTATGAGAACCAGACGGCGAAGACATTGAAAAAGCACAAACAAGGAAGCCGGCGCCCCCAAAAAAAAAAAAAAAACACAACGAACCCTACTACCAAGATGAACACAAGAACAAGCACTTTCAAAGAATAACTTACGATGATTGCATGAGATTGAAGGCTACTAACCTGAAGACAGAAAATCAAATGCAGGGAAAAGATCACAACCGCTGCATAAAATGCCCCGGGGAAGGAAGTGAAAGCTCAAGTGAATTATGAGGGAGAGGGTGATGTGACATGTTTTTGCAGGCGACGGTTCATCTCCTAAAACCGCTTGCAAAATTGCCCCTAATCTCCCGCATAATTACGATTACACCACTGCAAACGTGGTGAAACAAACAAACTGTTCATGCACACGAATTTCGAAAAATTTAATCCGGGATCCGTCCCGCGCGATCCAACAAAATGCGGACCCTGTAAGACCCCAAACCTCTTTGGGGCCCCTCACTTCCTAAGGGACCCACGGATCCTACGATCTATCTGAAACAAACAGAAAACTTCTTGCAAGAAGTTTCCCACGGGGATGCACAAAGCGCTGTACATGAGAGCTTGACTCTCATAAAACGGAGTGTCCTACGGAACATCCCCCATCTAGCTCGTGGTTCCGGACCTACGAATCGAGCCCGCGAGGCAGCCTTACGGAGCTACTTGCACTTCCATGTAAAATTCCTCAATAGGGATCTTACAGTTGTCAAGTTCACCTCCGGGTAACCGACCTTCCAAAGGAGATAGGGACCTTACAAGGACCCTTCCTGGGCGTCCGATGCCTCCTCACGAGGAGCTCGAAACTTCCGTACTCTGGGCATTTGCATGTAAAGGGTACGACCCAACTGTTCAACCTTGGGATCTCTCTAGATCATTCGACCACAAGTCCGAATGGGCTATTGTTGGGCCCAAAAGTGATTGAGCTAGAAAAGTCAGGTCCAGGCCCATAAAAGAATGACAACGGCCCGAAATAACATGACTAAATGGGCTCGATAGCTTCAAGACGACGACCTCAACTAAGTCTAAGGTTCGGGATACGAGGTACGAGATCCAGCACCCAATCAAAGTTGTGATTGCCTCCTGCCTCATAACCACCTGCTCTTGAATCCAAGAAAAAGGTCCTATCTTCGTACACGTCTCTAACAGGAGGTGCTCAAACCTGGGAATGCACTAAAATCAGAAGGAAGTTGAAGGATCGCAAGTCAAAGCCACTTTTACCCTGAAAAATAGAACAACCCCCGAAGATCTCGCACGGCCAATAACGCCCTCCCATTGTGGAATTCTAAGCACCCTAGCTAACCGACTCCGTGAAAGAAGCTCCAACGGTCACCACCAACAACTCCCCCCTAAAAATCGAAACAACCACCGAGAAATGTTAGGGTTGTAACCGCCTCTCTTAATCTATAAAAGGGAGGTGAATATTCTATTTTGGGACACATTTTTCCCTTAGGTGTAGAAGCACGAGCACACGTGAGCACTAGAAATAATCGGTTCTTTTCATAAGAGTGTACACACGACTTATATTTGGCATTTCGTTTTGTTCTTCGTCGGTTGTATTTTAATTCGATTTATATTTAGTTCCAAGGGTCCCAACTTCATCACAAATTGAACCTCAACAATTACCGACAGGAAAACCTGTAAAATAAAAGTATATCGGAAATTTTTTATATGTTGAGAATGATAAGATAGTTAGTATATAAATTATGTCATACCAAAATTTAAAAAAAAATTTAATTATCTCATATAGAAAATCATACCGACTCACAAGGGCAGAACTACCTAAATGAAAATTTTAAAATTCTTTATATCAATTTATTTTTTTTTAAATTAAAATTATTAAATATCGATTCCCTGAAAATATAATATAACCCACGACGATTGAAGTTTGCATCTGCCTTTGCCAACTCATACTAAAATTATACCAAAAATTTCAGTACAGTAACATTATGAATTTTTTCTCATATTATAAATTTTGAAAAAATATAAAATATGGTAAAATATTAATTATAAAATGTGTACAAATTTTGAGTTTAACTTCAACGTTTATAATTTTGGAGATTTTTGTACTTTTTATTTGAGTAAATCCAATATTTAGGATAATAACTTTTTAAAATTTTAAATTTAATTTTATGTTGAACGCCTCATGCTTGTATGGGTGCGGAAAAAATAAAATTAGTTGGAAAATCCCTCTAAAAATAGTGGACGAAGGAAAAGAGAAAAATTGAGGGGAGAAATCAGAAATGCTATATAACTTCGTCGTTTCACGCAACACCATTGTACTCTGTGGTACAAGTCGCTATTGCGCTGAAGTCCACCTACTCATTTAGAGCTTCTCCAACGCGACGGGAAAAATCCCGTCCTGTGCGATTTTCCCATCCTAGTCCTCCAACCGTCTCCGCTACCGTCTTGCCGGGACGAGATTTTTTTCCATCTGCGCTCAGAAGTTGGGATATCTTCTGGGCCACTGTTCACCCGAGACGGGAAAAAACTAGTGTTGAAATTTTTTTACTTTTTTTAGCAGTTTTTTGGGTTTGGCGTATTTTTTTGGGTTTATGGGTTTTTGGGCTTTGGGTTTTTTTTAATTGTGTTATCAATTTTATTAAGTTTGATTTTCTTTTTTAGTATTTATATCAATCTGACCTAAAATTACTTTTAATTTAATAAATAATTTAATAATTAAAAATATAATTAAAACCAACAAGTACTAAAAATAAGATAAAACTTAAGTACATTAGATTAACACATAAAATTAAAATACATTGGATTACATTAAACCATAAAATACATTAGATTAAACACAACAAGTACTAAAAGAACATAATTAAAAATAACAAGTACTAAAAATGCAATACAATAATTATAAATTAAAAATCTCCTAATCCCGTGCCATAATCAGATCCTCCCATATTTGGAAAATAATCTTGATAATTAAAATTATCGTCATGATGAGGAGCTGAAGATTTTGTTTGTTTTTGGCAACTCTTTTTCTTTCATTCTCAATATATAAACGTGAAACAGGATCTTCAATTGAATTTATGTCCATCATCATCAATTGGTGATCTGAATCACGTTCAAAATTGGTATTGAACTTTTGTTTTTCAGTCATATTCTTCTCAAGACGCTCTGCATTCTTTCTTTCTTTTTCATTCAAGAGTTTATGTATTTTTTGTGTTGATTCATGTAATGTAACAAGTAGATTCAACACTTGTTCGTCTTTTTTTTTTCTTCAATTTAGTTTTCTTAACACCCAATTGGCGTTGAGACCCAGAACCACTACCACTGTCGTCACTTAAGTGAAGAGGAAATGAAGGAGTTGTAGTAGGTGATAGAGGAGTTTCAGGCACATACATACTTGATTGGGTTGGTTGGGATGAACTTTTATCGGCTCTTGATTTTTGCGATGGACAATCGAACTTGGGAAAGTTTTTGGCAATATCTCAGACATGATCAAATTTGTATCATTTTTTGAATTATGGATCGATCATCATCAATTGTTTTGCCCTACTCATCTGCATAATAAATAAATATTCAAAATTATTTAACTACATAAAACCGCAATAAATAAGAAAAAAAATATCTTACAATATCCATTTTAGATGCACCACTTGGATTTAACTCTTCAACTTATGCAATGCATCATTTGAGCTTGGTTGTGGCCTTCGTGATCGTATGTATGCGAGTCTCGACTGATCTAAAGGTTCTGTCGGACCATGAGGGATAAGTTTTGGATTGGTTGTAGGCATCTGCTACACGGGACCAGATGTGATCTTTTGTTTGATTAATCCCAACTTCTCTATCTCCAGTTATATCCAAGTACACACCGCAAACAAGTCTATCTTCGTCATTTGTGTAATTGGGATTTCTAAGGTTGGCCATGAGAGATGATAGTTGAGAGAAACTAGGAAAGAAGATAAATAGATTTTTCTAAGATATATATTTTTTTAGCCTTGAATGCAACTTATTTATAGAGTCAAAAAAACATAATTGAGTGGTGTGTAAGTTGGAATCCAATGCATTAAGTGGTGAGTAAGTTGGAATCCAATGCACCACTTAGAATGGAATAAGTGCATTGAGTGGTGAAGAATTCAGTCAAAATTCGAATAAATGCATTGAGTGGTGTGTAGGTTGCAATGTACATAATTAAAGTGAAATGAATTGAGTGGTGTGTTAGTGGAATCCAATGTATTGAGTAGTGAAGAATTCAGTCAAAATTCGAATCAATGCATTGAGTGGTGTGTAGGTTGCAATGTACATAATTAAAGTAAAATGCATTGAGTGGTTTGTTGGTGGAATCCAATGCATTGAGTGGTGTATAAGTTGGAATCCAATGCATTGAGTGGTGCAGAATCCTTATCTGAAAGTCACATGCATTGGTTGGAGAATGCATAATTAAATCAAAAGAAATCCAATGCATTCACCCCTATAAGATGGATATATTCTTTACAATGTTATACCACACAATAAGCTTGCAAACATAAAAAAATAATGGATCCCAATATTTTTCATTCAATGTTCTTTGATGATTCAACATCTTCATCAGAGAGTGATGAAGAAATGTTGTTACTTCATCAAATTCAAACAAATAATCTTGCTATGAGAGAAATTCTTAGCAACCAGAATATGGCAAATGTTCGTGGAGGCTCAGTCCATAGCCATAGAATAATTCATCATGATCGAGAAGGAGCTGCCCAACGACTCTTCAATGACTACTTTTCTGAAATTCCAACTTTCAATGAAGAATTATTTCGAAGACATTTTCGAATGTCTCGTAGTTTATTTCTTCGTATTGTTGAAGCTGTAAAAAATTATGATGACTATTTTGAGCAACGAAGTGATGCACTTGGGAGATTGGGCTTGTCTACACTTCAAAAAATCACAGCGGCCTTTCGAGTGTTAGCATACGCCAAGCAAACAGATGCAGTTGATGAGTATACCAATATTGGTGAGTCCACTACTCTTGAATGTGTGAAGAGGTTTTGTCATGCTATTGTTGAAATATTTTCAGATCATTATTTAAGAACTCCTAACAATAATGATGTTCAAAGACTACTCTATATTGATCAAAAGCGTGGATTTTCAGGAATGTTAGGAAGCCTAGATTGCATGCACTGGAGATGAAAAAATTTGTCCAACCGCTTGGGCTGGACAATATTCAGGCCGTAGTGGTAAACCGACATTAATTCTTGAAATTATTGATGATTATGATCTTTGGATATGAAATGCATATTTTGGGATGCCAGGATCCAACAATGATATCAATGTGTTAGAAAGGTCTCATGCTGGACGTATTGCTTGACCTGTACATTATGTCATACAGGGGAAAGAATATGACATGGGTTATTATCTGGCTGATGGAATATATCCAAAGTGAGCAACACTTGTGCAAACTATTCATCAACCTCGCATAGCAAAAAAATAATATTTTGCCAAGAAACAAAAATCTTGCAGGAAAGATGTTGTGCGAGCATTCGGAGTTCTTCAAAGCCGATTTGCAATTGTAGCAAATCCGACCCGCTTTTGGAGGAAGAATGATTTGCAAGACATAATGGTTGCATGCATAATTATGCATAATATGATATTTGAAGATGAGCGCGACCTTGAAGTACCTATTGAAGATGCAAGAGAAGTAGTAATCTCAGATGTTGAAATGGTGAATGAAGAACTCGATGAATTCCAATCATTTCTTAATCGATTTAGAAAAATCAAAGACAAAAATGCTCATATGGCACTTCGTGATGCTTTGATTGAGCATTTGTGGGAAGAATATTCAAATTCCGAAAACTCTGTATTTTGAATATTAGTTTATTTTAATTAAATTAATTATTGTCTGTGAGTTTATTTATATTTGTTATAAAAATATTTATTTGATGTTCATTTAAGTTATATAAGATTTAACAAAAAAATAAAACATATAAAAATAAACATTAATATATATATTGTTGGGGCCAGGCCCACGAGCCCAGGCCCAATGGATAAGTCGGCCCATGCAAACAAGCCCAACCCGGAAGACTAGCCCGCCGAGACCAACAAGACGCTGAAACTCGCCAAGTCAAGGCATCGTCATCGAGGACCATAGCGTCTCGGTATCGAGGAGCTAAGCGGGTCGACATAGAGGCGCTCCAGGAAAGGAAACCCTAACCCGCTAGCAGCGCGCGAACGTTGGAGCCCTAACCACCTCCGAAAACCAAGCAACCACCCCGATATTTACGGTGAGCCGTGGCTGCTCATCGCCTAGGGTTAGCTGCTGCCTGCCAACCCCTATCCTGTCTATAAATAGGGGCTGGAGGCTCATTTTTTAGGGTCATTCTCTCTCATAGCAAGAACAAGCCGAAACTCTGTCAAATTCATCTCTGATTTCGTTCCTTATTTATAATAAGCACGCGTATTTAATTTCGTTTGTTATCTATTTGTCCCATGTTGCTAGTCCTCGTTGATTTTTCCTAAATTCTTTGCTGTTATTTGTGAATTCTGTATGAAGTACTAAGGGCTCCATTTTCTCGTGAAATCGAACCTCAATATTTGACGCCCACCGTGGGGCACTTGGAACTATTTTTCATGTTTTCTTCGTTGATTCAATGGCAGGTAATAGCGGGAAAACGGGAAATCAAACGGGGAAGACGGATGGGGCTCGCCCACCGAGCTCCTCGGCACCGAAGGACCTCGTCCCTGTCGATGAGCTAGTGCGGCAGACTTTGCAAACCAGCGGCGCTCAAGCCGTACCTCCGGAACTGCTGAATACAATCCTGGCCTGACTAGCTGAGGAGGCCAAGGAAAACCGACGCCATGCGAAGGAGACGGACTCCAGAATCATGGAATTGCACGCCACCAACCATACCTTGCGTAGGGAGAACGAACAACTCCGCAAGGAGAAGGCGCTCCAGAAACAACCCTTCATCGAGGAGCCCCTCACTTGCGAGAAACCGATGAATCCCCGCAAGAACTTGGCCCATGACCTGGAGGAGGCGGTTGACCTTGACACGCCGACAACGTCGGATCTAGAGCGCAGACGTGCGGGAACGACGACCTACCACCCGACTGATCGCCTCGTTACCGAACCGCCACGGGGCGAATATGAGAAGCGTCTCGAGGCGCGCATGGCTGGGTTAGAAAAACTCATTTGCCGCATCCCGGGAATCATTCCCCCGGATTCGCTGATACCGCGTGACAGCTACGCAGACTCGCCTTTTACACCCGACATCACTAACACCGATGTCCCAGCGAGGTTTGTGCCGCCTTCTTTTCAGTTGTACGACGGGACGACCGATCCGGAGGACCACATAGCCCTCTATAAACAGAAGATGCTGACCACCTCAATCCCAGGAGACCTCCGCGAGGCGTGCATGTGCAAGAGCTTCGGGGCGAGTCTCACCGGACCAGCCCTCCAGTGGTTCGTCAACCTACCGAGGAGCTCTTTCTCGACATTCTCAGAACTCCACATGGCTTTCCGAAAGCAGTACTCCAATTGTCGACGTGTGGCCAAACACCCTGATGCGCTTAACAGCATACGCATTAAAAAGGGAGAGTCTCTAAGGTCCTACGTGGGGCGCTTCAACCAGGAGCTCGCCTCTATACCGAACTGCCCTCCTCTCACTGCAGTCTTCGCCTTTAAGAATGGCCTAGACGTGTCCTCTAAGCTCTACCGCGACCTGACCAGCCACCCTTGATACGATATGGACTCGGTCCTCTCACAAGCTTGGGCCGAGATTAATTGGAAAGAGGACGAGCCGAACCGCATAGCGCGCCTGAACGAACAGAAAGCCTACGAGCTCGCTAGTCAGCATTGAGAGCCTCGATATAGAGGAGGCTCCTCTACGTCGAGGTACGTGGATCGGAAGGACTTCCGTGATGAGCGTCGCTCCTGACGAGATCATCCTTATAGTCGCACGTCCCATGCGGGGGAGGTACCCTACAACCTCTGCATTGACCAGAACTACCTGGTCAACAACGTGCTCAAGGGGCTCGGTGGCGCTGTGAAGTGGCCCGCCAAGATGAAATCCGACCCCAAGACGCGGGATGCGAAGAAGTTTTGTGGTTTCCACAATGACCATGGCCACAAAACCGAGGAATGCCAGGCCCTACGCCTAGAGGTGCTCGAGCTCTTAAAGAACGGTTTCCTTACCGAGTACCTAACCAAGGGAAAGAACACCTGGACGAGGGGTAGGCAGGCCAATCCTACTGGAAACGCGGAACCTCAAAACAAGCCACCGCCCGCTGAGCGAAAGATCCACGTGATCGTCGGAGGATCGAAAATTAGCGGAAGGTCACGCTCTGCGGCCAAGAGGGCCCGCAGGATCCTAAATCATGAGGTCCACCACGTTAGCCCCATGCAGCAGCATGAGGCCATCGAATTCACCGCAGAGGACACGCCGGGGCTCGTTCATCCCCATCATGACGCACTCGTGGTATCGCTCCTGATATCGAAATGTCAGGTAAAGAGGTTGCTCGTGGATAACGGCAGCTCCGCGAACATCATGTTCCTTCGGACGTTGAAAGAGATGCAGATCCCCATGAGCAAGATAGAGCCGGTAACCATGACCCTTTACGGCTTCAATGGGGGCCAACAGCAGACGATCGGAGAAATCACTCTACCCATGTACTGCAGAGGCCTGAACTTGGATGTAAAGTTCCAAGTTGTAGACGCAACCTCCTCGCACAACGCCATCCTAGGGAGGCCCTGGATCCACGAACTCAAGGCGGTTCCCTCGTCGTATCACCAAGCGCTCAAGTTTCCCACTCCCTGGGGAATCCAGACTATCCGAGGAGAACAAAAGGCATCCAGGGACTGTTACTACGCAAGCTTCCAAGCCATCTGTTCGCAACAGCACGGCTCTCTATCGACCCTCGCGGGTCGACCAGAGGCCGAGGAGCTGGAGGAGATAACCATCGACGAGTCTGATCCGACTCACACCACCTTCGTAGGGGCGGAGCTTCCCGCCGACATCAGGAGCGCCCTTCTAGGGTTCCTCCGGAAGAAATTTCACGTATTCGCCTGGTCACATCGCTACATGACCGGGATCGACCCGTCAGTCATCACACACTGCCTCCAAGTGGACCCAAACTGCAGACCAGTGCAACAGCGGCGACGGAAATTCTCCGCGGAGAAGAATCAGGCCATCAATGAGGAAGTGCAGAAACTCATTGACATTGGGTTGGTGCGAGAAGTACACTACCCCACATGGCTTGCCAATGTGGTAGTCGTCAAGAAGAAGAACGGAAAGAACCGAGTCTGTATTGACTTTACTGACCTAAACAAGGCATGCCCAAAGGATCCCTATCCTCTACCGCACATTGACGCCATAGTCAATGCGACAGCAGGACATGAACTCTTGAGCTTCATGGATGCATTCTCAGGGTATAATCAGATCCAGATGCACCCCGATGACCAGGAAAAAATGGCCTTCATCACCAGCCAAGGCATTTACTGCTATAAGGTGATGCCATTCGGATTAAAGAACGCGGGCTCAACATACCAACGCCTCGTCAACTCTATGTTCAAGGAAAAGATCGGCAAAACAATGGAGGTCTACATTGACGACATGCTCGTCAAGTTGCTCCGCTCTCAGGATCATGTAACTCATCTGGAAGATGCCTTCCAAACCTTGGAGAGGTACAACATGAAGCTAAATCCGACAAAATGTTCATTCGGGGTAGCGTCCGGCAAATTCCTCGGTCATATAGTGACCCAAAGGGGAATAGAGGCGGACCCCACGCAGATCAAGGCTGTTCAGGGCATAGAGCATCCAAGATCCCCGAAAGAGCTGCAAAAGCTGACTGGGCGCCTTGCCGCCCTTAGCCGTTTTATATCACGCTACTCCGAAAGGACCCATTCCTTCTTTAACACATTACGGAAGGGAAAGCGGTTCGAATGGACTGAAGAATGCGCAAAGGCACTCGAAGAGCTGAAGGCCTATCTGGCTAGCCCACCTTTGTTGTCAAAACCAATCGACGGTGAGCCACTGCTACTCTACCTATCCGTGTCGGATCACGCGGTTGGAGTCGTTCTAGTACGCAAAGCGGACGGTAAACATCACCCGGTCCATTATGCCAGTAAGTCTCTACTAGACGCTGAAACACGATATACCACCTTGGAAAAACTCGCTTTGGCACTCGTAAATGCCGCTCGAAAGCTGTGGCCCTATTTTGAGGTGCATTCCATCAAGGTGGTTACGGCTTACCCTATAAGAGTCGTACTGTCAAAATCGGACCTGTCTGGGCGTCTGCTCAAATGGGCTATTGAAGTAGGGGGTTACGGAATTCAGTACGAACCAAGGACTGCGATGCAAGTACTAGCTGACTTCGTCGCGGATTTCTTAACAAATCTGCAGCTAAAGGCGGAACGCGAAATAGCTCACATGACAAAAGCTGATAAAGATGCCGGCATCTGATCATTGAAGATCGATGGAGCTAGTAACGTGCACAGCAATGGGGCCGGGGTGGTCCTGACGGATCCGCACGGAGAAAACTATGAACGAGCTATCCGGCTCGATTTTCCGGCAACAAACAACGAGGCCGAATATGAGGCGCTCGTCCAAGGTATGCAGCTAGCCCTAGAACTCGGGGCTCATAGAATACGCGCCGAGAGTGACTCCCAACTAGTGGTCAATCAGCTAGATGGCACTTACGCTGTAAAGGAGGAGCGTCTAAAATTGTACCACTCCACAATCAAGAGGCTCAAAGAAAGAATTGAGGAGTGGGATCTCCGCCACGTCCCCAGGGAATCAAATGCCCGAGCAGACGTTTTGGCAAGCCTAGCCGTCACGAGCTCCTCCCAAAGCACCCGACCAATCCCCGAGGTTTGGTTGCTAGCACCGTCCGTCTCCACCCAAAATAGCATTGCGCCCGTCAATCAAGACGGGAATGACTGGAGGGTCCCAATCACTCGATACTTATCCGGGAACCTCCAGCCGGCAATAGGAACGACGTGACAAAAATCGAAAGAGCAGCCGCCCGTTTTACTCTCATGAACGGCAAGTTATACAGGCGTTCGCTCGGAGGACCCCTCCTTCGATGTATCGCCTCTCCCGAGACAGAAAGGGTACTCACAGAAGTACATGAAGGTGACTGTGGGAACCACGCCGGGGCTCGATCACTATCTCACAAAATAATCACAGCCGGTTTCTACTGGCCCACTCTGAAGCAGGACGCGACTAATCATGTCAGAAGGTGCGACAGCTGCCAACGCTTCGAAGCGTCTATCCACAGTAGCGCGGAACCTCTCCACGCTTCAATCACCCCATGGCCATTCATGGTATGGGGTATGGATCTAGTAGGACCCCTACCGAAGGGAACCGGGCAAAAGGATCACATCCTCATGGTGACGGACTACTTCACCAAGTGGGTGGAAGGCGAAGCCCTAGGGAAAACCCGTGATCTGGAGGTTATCAAGTTCCTTTGGAAGCACGTTCTGTGTCGCTTCGGAATCCCAAAAGAGATACGCACAGATAACGGACGACAGTTTGCCAGCGAAATGATGCAAACCTTCTGTAATACCTATGGGATAAAACTGGTGTTCTCGACGCCAAGGTACCCCGAAGCAAACGGTCTAGCGGAATCAACCAACAAAATAGTAATGGCGACACTAAAGAAGAAATTAAGTCCGCACGGATCCAGGTGGGTAGAGGAACTCCCAGCAGTCCTTTGGTCCTACCGAACCACTCCAAGGACCGCCACCGGAGCTACGCCATTCTCGCTTGCTTACGGGATCGAGGCCGTGGCTCCTGTCGAGATCATCGCCCGCAGCCCGAGAGTAGAATTCATAAACGAGGCAGAGAACCTAGACCTACTCCAAAAAAACCTTGAGCTCATAGATGAGGTACGGGAGGATGCAGCATTCAAAGCCTCTCGGCGACGACTCCAAGTAGAAAGATTCTACAATAAAAAACTGAAACTCAGAAGCTTCCAAGAAGGAGACCTAGTCCTAAGGAGAGTATTCGAAAACACGAAAGAAACCGGAGCGGGAAAACTTGCCCCTAACTGGGAAGGCCCCTACAAGGTATCTAAAGTAGTAGGGCACGGGGCTTACCAGCTCGAGACGCCAGAAGGGAGAAGAATACAAAACAGTTGGAACATCAAACATTTGAAAAAATACTATCATTAGTACACAGATATGCATATTCTTATCCTACTCTTCCTTTTCATTTCCCTTTTGTTATTTTTCTCAATACCTTTACTAACTTGAGCGTCGGAGGGGCGATGCCAACCTGACCTCATACTGCATGATTTGCAGCCAAGTACAGGGGTCAGCACCGAGGAGCCAAGCTTCTCAATACCGACCCCCTATGCCCTTCTATACCGAGCCGCTGATCCCGGCGGAAGGGGCACAGCTCAACGAACAGAAGCAAGACGAGAAGATAACACAATTCCAAAGATACACAAAAAATATGTAAGATGTTCGATTCAAATAGTAACAAAAGTAACGATGCAATGTACAGAATTACAAAGATATTACAAGGGAAACTATTACAAGACACTTAACTACCCATCAGTCGGCAGCGTCTCCATCCACCTTCTTTTGGGCAGCCCCCTCGCCATCATCGTTGAGGAAGCTCTCGGCCTCCTTCTCCTCGGCACTTTTCTCGACCTCCGGGATGGGCTCGAGGTGGCTCAAGTCTTTTCCAGCATCAAGCATCTCGACATCGAGGTTCTGTCCCTCGACGACGGTGGGCGGAGAGGTCGGAGGTGTAGGAGGACGCATAATGATGTCCAGGTCAAACTCCGGACACCTTCGACCAACCACGGCGCAGATGGACCCCTTGACCATGTCCACCTCCGCCTCGTGCGCTTTCTGCTCCCTGAGCTTATCCTCCTGAACCTTGTGGAACCGCCCCTTGTAGGACTCCAGCTCCGTCTCGGTCCTCTGCTGCGAGGCCTCGAACCTCGCAGCCGAGGCCCTCAGTTCTTCCAAGGCTCTTACACTGACGAGCCAACTCCTGCCTATCTTTCCGGAGCTCGTCATATTTCTCTTTCAATTTCTGGCCCTTGAGCTTCGAGTCTTTCAACTCCTCCGAAACCGACACAAGTTTGTTGGCCAGGTCGGCCCGCTTATCTCTCTCAGTCTGCAGCTCCTTTCGGGACCGACCTAGCCCCTCGCTGGCCGAATCCAGCGACTTGATGAGTTGCTCGGAGTAGATGGCAAACCTCCGAGTAGTCTGCAAAAATCAACGGGAAACAGGTTAGACAAGGGCAAAGTCAGGATCAAAATCGTCTAAAAGCACGAAGACCTATACCTCCTGGAGATCCTTCGCCATAATAAAGTTCTCACGAGCGTACTCGCTATCAAAATCCCCTGCTCGAAGCTCCCCGTCGAGCACCTTCTTCACGTGAAGTGCATAAGCAGCCGTGGAAGAGGTGATGCTCGTCAAACCCGAGCCGACTAGAACCAAGTCCAGACCCTTCGGTTGCCCAGTTGACCCCGACCGAGCCCGAGACTCGACGCTCACATCTCGAGCCTTCTTCCTCCTCCTCTCATCCCTAACAGTCTTAGGAGGAGGCGTTGCAGCCCTCGTCGGCTGAACAGGAGGAATAGTCGCAGGAGTCGACGCCGAGACATTCACTTTATCGGCTTGCTCGGCTATCACCGGCTCGTCAGCACGCGCCACCGGAGACACGTGAGAAGTCTCGACGGCGACCCTCTTGGACGAGGGGCCCTCGGCAGTAGGAGTCGACGACGAAACTTCCCGCTGGCACTTCTGCGCCTTCATCGCCGTCAGTAAGTCTTTCGGGGTAAGGTTCGCCATGTCAGCAGGGATTATCTCCTTCTCACCTCGCTCGTTGACCCAATGCTCGGCGCCGATGCTCCTCTTCCCTTTAACCGACGCGAACTGTCGATCAGTCCTCGAGAATGCTATGTCGATGCGTGCCTCCTCCTCTTCAGTAAGGACTGTCTGCCTATATCCTGCATAAAAGGAAAGAGAGTCAGTTAGTAACCGATCCATCTATATGTCGAGGAGCATACTTAAGAAAATCGCACTTGTAGGCACACCCCCTTCGGGTAGGCACTCCGGGTTAGAGTGGTTCATTGACACCCACACTCATTGATTCTTCCAACCTGGGGTATTCTGTTTACAACCAGGGATCATCGCTTCGGCCAACGAATCCCTCTTCGATAAATAATAGTAACCTGCTTCGTATTTGGCCAACCTATACAAGTAATGCCACTCGCGGAGGGTCGGGTACCCTAGCCCGGCGTAAAAAAATAGGAGCAAAGTCCCTAGCATATGGCACCAGCTGATGGGTGCGAACTGGAAAGGAGCCAACCCATAAGAAAGTAGGACGGCTCGAAACCAAGCGTGTAGGGGCCACCCTACCCCATACTTAAATACCGCGAGGAAAAATGCCACCTCGTCGATGCGAGGGGGTCGACAACACCTCTCGGCGGGCCGCGGCAATGTGTAAACCATCTTGTGGCACGCCACACCGATCGTACTCCTCGATACTGACCCCTCAGTGGCGACAAAAACGGCCGCTCGGACCGGATCATCAGGATTGATCTGATCCTTCTTGATGAAGGACTTGTCGACCTGCAGAGGCACGAACGAGTCGCTACTTCCCTCGCTAGCCTCTGTAGTGCCCTCCTCTTCCAATATCTCCTCAGGGTCGAGATCATGGATAGGCTGTTCGGTTTCAACCCGCAGCCTCTCAGAGCCCGACGAGACCGCCTCGTGGTGCAGAAACCCTCCAACCACCGACTCCCGGGTACCCGACGAGGATGATGGCTCTTCCCAAATCTCAACCGGAGAACTCGCCATGAAGACTCTTTATGTAACCATGCAAAATCCAAGGAAAAAGGAAAATTGGCTAAGAAAAAGGTCCCCCACAAAACAAGAAAACAAGAAACGCGATCGAAAAAATACACACGCAAGAAATGAAAGGGAAAGGACCTTGTAAACATTCGACGCAAAGAGCGATCACACGGCGACCCATCCATGCAATCAACCCACACAACCCGGAAAATGATGGACGACAGTTACAGAAGTAAAATTCCAACACGAACATCGTAATTCAACATCAACACACGATTGAATCAACACAAATATTATATACACACTCCGAAGCATATCCAGAAAGCAAATCAGAAAATCACCCAAACAATCCGGATCACAAAGGCAGGGACTGCGTGATCAATCGAGAGAAAACGCATGCATAACGGGACACGGATAGATAACAATCAATTACTATGGGTCTCAAATTGAATCAAGTACGAACCCAACGAGGAACACACATACGATCGGCAAAGAAAATTACAGCCTAATCTATTCCCAATCAAACTATGTCCGCATTCAACTAGCCACACAAGCATAATCAGCGAAGGAAAACAGAAACGAACGCAAGTAAAAGGCAAGAGAGCTCGGGGGTTTACCTGATCAATCGAGAACGAGCGCGCGAAGAGGCAGCTGGAAACGAAGAAGCAGGTACGGTCGCGGAAACTAACAAGATTGCTGGGAACTTTCGTCGGAAAAGAGGTAACTGCCGCCGCCGGAGTCAGTAAAGTCGGAAGAGTGAGAGCGATATTGTGGAAGTGGCGAGTCGTGCAAGTTTTTATAAGAAGAGACCGTTCGCCTCCTCCAAATCGCCCTTGAAGTTTGATGTAATTACGACCATGCCACTCCAGGGGCGGTAAAATTGAAATCAAAAGCGGCAACGCTCCCCAGCGGGGAAAACTATAACGCGATTGACGCCCTCTACGGGAATGTGAGGCCTCCCCACGGGAACTCACCTGGCGTCCAACGATCCGCTATAACTCGCCCCGCTAGCGCTCTACGGAGCCAAAACAGAGTGCACGCACGAGAGCCCCGCTCCGCGCAAGAGAATGTTCTCCGGAATGATTCTAACCCGCGTGACCCCCGGACTCACGCCTTAGCCCGCAGGACAATACCCCGGTATTCCCTGCATGGTCATATGCTTGCGTTCCCTCGGAACCTTCGTATCGACCAGGAGTAGTATCCCGGCTACTCCCAAGCGGAGTTACTCTCTCCGGAAGTATCTCCCGGGCCCGAGGGTAGTCTCTTGGACACCTCGAATTTCCGCACTATGTATCGAGTCCTAACTCGAAATTTTGATTCCACGGCATGTCCCGAACAGACCCTGCAACCAAAAGGGGCTATTGTTGGGGCCAGGCCCACGAGCCCAGGCCCAATGGATAAGACGGCCCATGCAAACAAGCCTAACCCGGAAGACTAGCCCTCCGAGACCAACAAGACGCTGAAACTCGCCAAGTCAAGGCCTCGCCATCGAGGACCAGAGCGTCTCGGTATCGAGGAGCTAAGCGGGTCGACATAGAGGCGCTCCAGGAAAGGAAACCCTAACCCGCTGGCGGCGCGCAAACGTTGGAGCCCTAACCACCTCCGAAAACCAAGCAACCACCCCGATATTTACGGCGAGCTGTGGCTGCTCATCGCCTAGGGTTAGCTGCTGCCTGCCAACCCCTATCCTGTCTATAAATAGGGGCTGGAGGCTCATTTTTTAGGGTCATTCTCTCTCATAGCAAGAACAAGCCGAAACCCTGTCAAATTCATCTCTGATTTCGTTCCTCATTTATAATAAGCACGCGTATTTAATTTCGTTCGTTATCTATTTGTCCCATGTTGCTAGTCCTCGTTGATTTTTCCTAAATTCTTTGCTGTTATTTGTGAATTCCGTATGAAGTTCTAAGGGCTCCATTTTCTCGTGAAATCGAACCTCAACATATATCAAAATATATAATATAATATATGAATAATGAAAAATTAAATGAATAATTATAATAAATTAAAATGGAATATTCTATTTTGGGTTGAAGATGAATATGAAAAAATTGGAAAACTGGACTGGAAATCATGTTGCAGGTTGGAGATGGTCATACCTAAGGGTGAGCATTCGGTTATTCGGTTCGGTTTTGGCCTGAAAAATAACCGAACCGAAATAATTGAATTTCTATTTGATGTAACCGAACCGAACCGAATTACCGAAATAACCGAACCGAAATTCTTATTCGGTTTTCTGTTATTTTTTCTGTTATAACCGAATTTTAATATAAATTTAATAAATTAATAAAATAAAAATAAAAAATAAAAATTACATATATTTATATTAATATTAAAATATATATTTATATATTAATTTAAATATATATTATTTATTTATTAATAATATATATAAATTCGATTATTCGGTTATTTCGGTCCGGAAAAAAATAACTGAACCGAAAATCGAAAACCGAAATATTGAAAAAAAAAATCTAACCAAAAATCAAAATAACCATACCAAAATAACCGAAAATTTTTCAATTCGGTTCGATTTTCGGTTTCTTGCTCACCCCTAGTCTTACCTAGTAACCCAAATGCAGGGCTTAATTACGACATCACCCCCCACCTCTCTCGCATCCTCCTCAATCCTTTCCTGACATTTCTTTTGCCAACCCTCGTGAACTAAGGTACAACTCGTCAAAGCCCAATCTCTCTCTGTCGCTTTTCGCCTATACACACAAACCCTTATTCTGTGTGGCTTTCGTGTTTCCTATTTAAAAATTAAATTGCCTTTTTTTCTAAACTACGATTCTGAGGGATTCGGAATCGATTTATGATAATTGAGATTGAATTTGGCCCGTCAATCTAATGGAGCGGATAGTCGGAGGTAAATTCAAGCTCGGCCGTAAGATCGGTAGCGGATCATTTGGTGATATCTTTCTTGGTGAGATTTTACATATATGAACTTGCTAAGATTGTTTGATCGGCTTTTTGTGCTTGTGTTTTCGTTTACTGAGTTTTTCGCTAATTCTGTGTTCTGCAGCTACGCATATAGACACGTTTGAGATTGTCGCTGTGAAGATCGTAAGTATGCAGCTCTTTTTAATTCAAATAAGAAGTTATCAAGTTTGTTTGATTTTGAGCTCTTTTTTTTATGTCTTTGTCAGAAATCTGCTTCCTACAATATGTGTGCTTCAGCTTGTATTCTTTTTTTTTTCCCCCTTCCTCTTTGAGTTGTTTGTCAATTAAGATAGAAAGCTTAAAAAATGCCAGTGTTGGATGGATAATTGCCGTCCTTCCATCTAGACCCATTTTTCGATTATTTGACGAGTGTGCGGCAGATTGAAAGGTCTCAAATGTGGGATGGTTGGTCATTTTCTCATTTGTTTGTGTTTCCTTCCCATTGCTTCGAATGCTATAATTGTGCAATGCATGTTCTTCAATTTAGTAGGGATATTTAAATGTATAGATGACTGTTTATTTATTTTTGCATTTTCTTTTGTTGTACTATTTGCAGGAAAACAATAAGACCAAGCATCCACAACTTCTTTATGAGGCCAAGTTATACCACATTCTTCAGGGGGGCAGTAAGTTCTCAGACAGCGAATGCTTTTAGTTACTCATGGCATGCATTTTAGGCCTACATCTGTTATGTGAATACTTTGCCCTGCACTGCTCAAATTCTATATTGTAACATTGTTAATCTGGAAATAAGTTTCTAATTTAAGTTCATTTATTGTTTTGAAGAAACTCATTAGGCAGTATCTTATATATGTCAGCTGTTGATGCTGCAGGCGCGTCAATCGCCATTGTTTGTTTAAATAAATCAAATGTAAGCTCATGCTTATTTTTGACATGTGACTCTCTTAAATGTCATTTGTACAACATCATTTGTGAAGATCTAAGAGAAAAGTTAGCATCAAATTTGCTGCATAATGATAGGGCATGTATTCAGTCGGAAGGTGTCTATTTCTAAAGTTATGATTATTCCAAATTCAAATTCATATGTTGATTAGGAAACTGTACTTGTCAATTCAGCGGTATATGGGTTAATTATTTCTTGTCTCTTGTTACAAAAAAGTGCAATGAGCTTACAATTGACTTTTTAACATTAAAAAATGCAGATGCATCAATGAGTTCTAGAGTTCTTCCACTGTTCATGCCTTTTCAGTTTCAGAAATTTGTGGATGTAACGTAGAATTAGGAATGGACGAGATGATGCTCTTTGCAATACTATTGAAACCGTTAAAATTATTTATCATTTCAGGTGGTATACCGGGCATTAAGTGGTCAGGTGTCAATGGGGATGACAATGTTCTTGTCCTTGATTTGCTGGGACCAAGCCTGGAGGATCTTTTTGTGTATTGCGGCAGGAAGTTCTCATTGAAAACTGTGTTGATGTTGGCTGATCAAATGGTAAATTCCTACAAAATTCTTCTTAATCTCGTACCAAAGTTGAATATGTTGTGCTGAGAATGCTTATTGTCAACTCCATGTAGATAACCAGAATAGAATTTGTGCACTCTAAAGGCCTCCTACATCGGGATATCAAACCCGATAACTTTCTCATGGGTCTTGGTAGGAAAGCGAATCAGGTAAAAACATTTATTAATCATTGTGTGATTCTCTTCTCAGTGCTCACTCCTCCTCCATAATCCTATTCACTTGTTGCACCTCCTAGGTTTATATTATTGATTTTGGATTGGCTAAAAGGTATCGTGATTCAACAACAAACCGGCATATTCCATACAGGTACTTTCTTGCTCAAGTTTGTTAATGTAAGGTCATTTGAATTTTAATAAAATCTATTGATATAATGTTTTTTATATCCTCACTCATTTGATAATTGATGTATGCTTTCGAAAGTAAAATGTACTGCTCAAATTCATGTTCGTATTTGCTTGCACAATGTTATGTCTCTCCATTTCTTGCTGCAGTAAGTCATTGAAGGCCTTATGACGACTCATGAGTAAATGATTGTCTTTCATATTTGTACAGGGAGAATAAGAATTTGACTGGAACTGCTCGATATGCAAGTTGTAACACCCATCTTGGAATCGGTAAGCGACTTATCTCTTTTTTTTTGGTCAATCCAGGATAAAGAACCATAAGTGTTTAATTGTGATTTTTTGTTAGTTATTATTTAACTCCCGTCCAATCCTGTCCCCTTATGCAGAGCAAAGCCGGAGAGATGATCTGGAATCCCTTGGATATGTGCTTCTGTATTTTTTGAGGGGAAGGTAGGCTAGGAGTTGTTCTGTCCTCCTAAATTTATTTGTATTTCTTATTTTAGGAGTATCATTATTGCCTAACCAACAAAAATTCAATATCTAGCCTCCCATGGCAAGGATTAAAAGCTGCCACCAAGAAGCAGAAGTATGATAAGATTTGTGAGAAGAAATTATCAACTCCGATTGAGGTGTTTACTTAAATTGATAATCATCATTTTTTTCAGTCTATGTTCTTTCTTATCCAATCTTAAATTTGTCCTGAAGGTGCTGTGCAAATCCCATCCTGTGGAATTCGCCTCCTATTTTCACTATTGCCATTCTTTGACGTTTGACCAGCGGCCTGATTATGGATTTTTGAAACGATTGTTCCGGGAACTTTTTACTCGTGAAGGTGAGGCCTATTTTAATATCCCTGGACTTTGTGCACGACCTGCTTTATTTTATAGTTTATACAGGTTCATTTGGAAATAGTGATGGCTGTAGATACTATTATATAAACTGAAGTTGGTACCATATGCTGAATATATCCCTAGTCATACGCCCTTTCTGTCTTCAAACTCGTGTTTTGCTTTGTCCTGCAGGTTGTGAGTTTGATTATGTATTTGATTGGACAATCTTGAAGTATCAGCAGGCACAGACAAGTAAAACACAGAAACGGGTATCAATTGTTTCCTTTATCTAATTTTGTACATCCTTCATACTTTTATTTTTGGCAAGTTCTGCCTAAGCTGATGTGCATTAGCGCACACTGCTGTCATCATGCTTTGTGTGGAACTGTTGAACCAATCTCATATTGATTTGGAACTTTCCACAGCCAATTGCTGGAGAAAAAAGTGAAGTAGCTCCAGTAGATACAGAAAAGCATCAAGGTAAGGCTTTTATGCTTGTGTCATGTTAGTAGAATATTCTTGCTAACCAAAAACATTATCCTTACTTTCAAGGGAGACTGGCATCATAAACTTTTTGGTGGTCATCATGAAGCACACTGAATTCTTTCTGTGTACTGACTCAAGAAAAATTTAAAAAATGTAATCTCTTGAAATCTGTACATGGTGAACAATTCTTTCTGAATTCTTTTTGGTGGTCATAACGAAGCACACTGAATTCTTTATGTGCCATACTCAATTTCATGGCATATGTGGAATCAACATTGAAAGATAAGAATAAATTATAAATACAAATTTGTGTTATATTGCCTTGCAAAGGTATACATGCAGAAATAGCTGATTCGGCATATTGTCATTGTTGGCTTTTCAGCTGATTCGAGTGACCGTATGAGATCAAATAATGCTGCTGCTAGTCCCGGCGTTCGTGTACAATTTAAATTACCAACAAGTCGAAATGTTTCTCAAGGCAGTCCTCTTGACAGAAATGTAAGTGATTATTATGTAAATTGCAAGGGGAACATGCGTTTCCTTTTGGCATGTCATACAGTTTCTTTGTTGCTAAAAAATATTAGTTGCTGTGTAAAGCAAGCTATCACGCATCGAAATTCAAAGGATATCACTAATGCGTGTTATTTGCTGTTCTGTGCAATTATCTGTTAATTGATCCGTGTGATTTACTTGTATTCATAGGTATTCAGCAACAAACATATACCATCTACTTCATTCTCTTCTGCTGATGTTGGAAAAGGAAATGCATCGAAACCTATATCATCCGCTGAGGCAAATGGTAATCATGGTAATGGAAATGATAGTTCTGCTCCGTCAAGTAGTTGGATTTCTTCCTTGCGGCGCATCTCTTCATCCAAGTGAATGATGTGGATCATATCGGGTTTGTTCCTGTCCCCTTTTTCTTTTTCCTGCCTCCACCCTTCATGTGTTTCGGAGTTGCTCATTGTTCCCTCCGTTGATCGTGTATTACATCTTATTAGAAGTTCTTCGGTTTGGTTTCAAAATTCTAATGGCCTCTTGTAAAACATTAGCATTTTGATTACAGTTGCAATGACAGGATTTGATGTTTTGAACTATCATTGGTGCCATGATTGAAAGAGAAATGTCGTTGAAGCGGAGCGGGTGGTTACCGATTCCTTGATGCTGGTCATTGATTGGTTCCGTGAATGGTGTGTATAGTATACAAATGACAAGGCGTTTAATACTACTTCTGGTTTGTTAGCAATTTTTGTATCTCTTCCAACTAATACACAGCCGAAGGGAAGACTGCTGGAGTCTAGAAGCTGCGATTCATCTGTATGAATTTGGTTCTCGAGAAATCGAGACTTGTAAACTTAAGTCATGCGCCAAGGAGAGATTCGCAAGAAAATGGTGCGCGCATTCGCAGAGGTACTCTCACTCATCCGAAGCTAGGGAGAGCCTTTACGTCAAAAAAAAAAAATGTGCAAAATGGTCGCACTTTCATGTGATTGATGGGAGTTTACTTATTTGCAGGATTCATATGAGGTACTAGTAAAATCTCTGGTTACAGCTTATTTAGTAGCTAATAGATTATCCGAAGCAGGCTTCACCAAAAAAGGGAGTAACTCAAATGGAAATTTTGCAATGTACCCAACAAATTTAATATAAGCCATACATAATATATGGCATGCAATCTTAATAATTCTACGATAGCAAGCACATTGAAGAAACATCAACACGATTTTTAACAGAATTTCTCTTCTTTCCGAAGCCATCATTACCACATCCAAATCATTTGTTGTGTTCTCAGCGCTACGTAACCCAATCTGCCACCAACAAGAATCACCACCGATTTGAAGTAAATTAGTTACACACCAAGATTAGAAAACATACAAAGCTGAAAAAGCGTTACCTTGTCTTGCAGCATATCCTGAAAATCTTCAGGTTGCATCTGAATGCTTTTTTACAGTTGGCCCTGGTTGTCTTGTGGAAATACATGCGCTCTTCTAGGAGATTTGCTACTATAGTAAATTCTAATAAAAAAAAGTCTAATACCAGTCTTTACAATTATAAGCACTCGTTCCTCATCATGCCAAGTGACATGCACATAAAAAATATACATACCTCAGAAACAAGACAATATTCGCTCATATCAGGTAGTGTAGAGCAAGGATTCGCAAGATGTAATTGAATGCTGCATTGGAAAGTGAAGTTAACATGCACATAAAGACAAGGATGTAAACGAAATAAATGTAAGAAGCATTCCAAAAAATATGGAAACAAGCCATCTGTTATTTTCCCTTTACGAATTGACCTTCTGGGACCTGACTGTGGAGGCTAATTGATTTCCTCGCTTGCATTATCATGCCTGATGTATCTCATTTTAGAGAAGAATTCATGTAGCTCAAGTAAGTCGTAGCAACTGCCAAATAGATATAAGCTTAAAACAATTGTTGTGTGGCCTATCCTAACCAAAAAAACTAACTTCACGAAAATTTGGAAGCTAAATAGTTTGCCACAGGATAAGAAAAGCAATCATTATTACCAAAAGGATTGCATGGTACTTCATATTTGCTGATGGATTCCAGTTCTGATCGAAATTCGTCTCAACTGAGAATACATATTGCAAATCTTTTTCCAGCGACAGGAGGGGAATCCCCAGTGTCCCTGATCTGGGGATTTACTGTACTCTTCTCAAAGCTATAAACCAGCTCTGCATCAGCTACTCCTGGAGTTTTTTAGGTCACTTTTTGCATATTTATCCTTATGAATATGATGGACAACTATCATCAATAAAGACTTCATTAAATTACCAGGAAGTAACAGATTTCAGAAGTGTCTAAATCAGAACATTATACAGGAGCTTCTAAAAAAGTAATTCAGAGATGAGCTGCAATCACTTAAATGTCATTCTTTCTTATTTTCCTTTTCCTCTGCCATAATAATAGAGAACATCAAAATCAGCAATACCAATTGGCTGTACATGACAAAAACAGTTTCTTCTCATCTTGAGAAGGAAATCGTGCAGATCATTTAAGAAAGTGTACTCTTTGATTTGTTATTAATTAATAACAAGAACTCAAATATTATAATGAGAAAAGTCAGAAGTACTGAGAAGTCATGCCAATCTTTAATTACACACTTGGAAAAAATTCTGGACTCATAAAATGATAGATTAGCTTACTTTACAGATCAAGCTGGTAAGCTCCGACAACTTCTGAAACTGATGCATGCTGGCAAAACTTCAAAGAACAAAGTTTTCACATCTGGCAGACAGAGGACAACTAGCAAACACAGGAAGAATGAAATGATGAAGACAGGGTATTTTGACATTCATAAAACTTAAAACACACATAACCATGCAATTTAAGCTACATAGGAGTTTTTCAGCATTCCCAATTGAGATCAATAATAATTTACAGTAAAACCGAGTAAAAAACTTAAGACTCAATAATCTATAGAGGTTACTGGATTCTTAATTGCTCTGAACTTGCATTTAAATCTGTTCTCAAGTTCTGTAAGAACTAAGAAGAGGTTCAAGAGAAAGTAAAAATAATTACCTCCATCAATGTTAATACGAAGAATGCTCTGGCAATCTAACTTTTTATCTGTCACTGCACAAGAAAAATAAATTACAGAAATCAAGGACTGTAAAACTGAGTCCACGATAGTAGAATACAAGTACTACAAAATGTGTAGCAAATTAAAAATAAAAAAAACACCAAACAAACAAACAAACTCCAAACTCCTCAACAGTCGTAAGAAGGAGATCATTCGTGTGCAAAATTCGCGTACCTATATATGGTGATCAACCCACTATTACATCCAATGTCAAGGCAATCCTTGCCCTCGAACAATCCCCTTACACACCTTTAGACTTTAGTCTAGGGCCTTCGTCCAAGTCCTACCCAACCCTTGAACAGCAATTGAGAGACAAAAATTTAGCAAGATTACACACTCATGTTCTAAGGTCTGATGCATTCAATCTTATGATGTAGTAATTAATATCCTCCTACAACAATAATTAGCGCAATCAGGATTTGCACGATATCAAACTTTTCATTATATACTATTAGAATTCGTGGAAAGAAGAGAAAGGACACAACAATCATGGGCGATCAATTATACAAATTAATGCTTTTTTATTTAATTGCAACATTCACAAGCATATAACGTCGGGGTTGCATTGGTATTGACATGCCGATGAAAAGAGGGAGAAAAAGGATATCATAGAAAGAGGAGGGGGATTACGCTATAGCCATAGCGATTCCTGTAATTTCCGATACGGTGATTTCTTCCTCCTGCAGCTCTTTCTCTATTCGCTTTAGCCATGATTTCTGTTCTCTGCTCGCATTCCTGAGGAGTAACTCAGAAGAAAAATCAGAATTAGCGATGAGATTGGGGTAGGGTTTGTGAAAAAGAGGCGAGTGAGTGGAGGTTGAGGGTTTGATGGCGGTGAAAGGGGAGGGGTCAGCTCATTTTCTGGTTTTCATCCCTAATCTGGGAAGTCAAAATATCTTGTTTTACTTCGCAGCTGACAATTTGGGATTGATTAGTTAGTTAGTCAGTAGTGAAATTCAAAATTAAAAAAAATATATATTCTCTCCATCCCAATCAAATCATTCTACACATATGTTTTAATTATTATGTTCAAACCAAATAAAACAATTAATAAGAGATCAAGGAAAGGGAGTAATATATATTTTATTTCTAAATTATAAATATATTATATAATTTTTTAATAGTAAATATACACAATCAGTTATATAAATTTATTATTTGGCAAAATCATTTAAAATTAAATAAATTATAGTATATATAGGCTGCCTTTGAAGCATAGGCCTACTTAACTAAGAGCATGCTTAACTTGAGAGACTTCTTACCTTCTAAATATTTTTTTGTTTACTGATCTATTTACAAAATAAGACCGATCAAATTTAGTATGTTAAACTTTGTAAATTTATTTTGAAACGTGAACCTGCTTAACTATGAGAATTTTTAAATGATTCAAGTCAGGCGTATTTATAAAATAAACCCGACCATGCCCGGCAAATAGTAGACTATAACTTTGTAAGAGTAGAATTGAAAAGTGAGCAGAATGAATTTTAAAAGTAAAAATGTGGCGCAAACAGCAGGAAGACCGCCTGTGTTGAGAGCTAACAAGGTGAAAACATTTCTGCCTTCATATACAGTCATTAAAATTAACTTTCAACACAAGATCATTCTGAGCGCTCTCTAATGGGTAAAATTTCAGCTGATAGAAATATTGGTGCAAGAGGGGAATATTGATTCACCTATTATTCTGTCAGTTATTCAATAATTTACCAGTAATATAGAAAGAGGAATGAATTGGAATTGGACAATACATTACTGTCTGAATTTTGCACAATGGATCAGATCAAGATGGAATTGAGTACTGCATCTGATTCTATCCTTCTCCAGCTGAGTATGACCCCGTAACTTTTATCAACAAAACAGAAACCAATATACTTTTTGAAGCCTTGTATCATTTTGGTTGCGACAAAGAACACTGAATCTTTGTTCTGAGGCATTGCTCCGCTGCTGAAACCATAATTTGTGTACAACTACCTTACTCTAGCTCCTTCAGAAAATCAATGTTATCCACAAAAACCTGCAAAGATTCACAGGATCGTTAGAAATATTTAACATCTTAGAAACTATCAAGCTGAAACACAGTATACAGTAAAAGGAGCCCAAAAGCCGTATTCTCCTCCAATCTGAGTTTTTACTCGCATCTTGAATTAAAAAATTATATTAAAGAAAAATCAATCGGAATGGTTTGTGGATTTCCAAACAGCAATATTAGATGAATCTAAACGGATGGTAGGTACAATCCAAGAGGTAAAGTTATCGGGCAAAACACTTAAAAAACATCTACTTGCTACCAATAGAAATATTGGGCTACTTATGTTACTATGCTGTCCTCATTATTCTATCATTTTGACTAGCTGTATCGAAAGGAATTTTTAATGCGATTACAATATGAGGAATATTGTTTTGGATAGTCCTAAAACGAGAAAACAATCAGCATTTTAGCTTTTTCTATGAGGAGCTATGGACTTTCATTTCAGCAACAGTGAAGTAGAATCTATAGAGTTAAACTCCAAAAAACTACTTTGACAACTGTAGGCAGCCAATTATTTGTAACATCCAGTATCTGAAGAAGTACCAAATAATTTTGCTCAATACTATGAGGAATTAAGATCCAAAAAATCACTCACAAAACCTTGCAAGAAATGTTGAGGCATAAATATCATTCACGTGCAAAGGAAAATACCGTCTTCCAGCCATCAGGATCTAGACAAGCGGTAATCTTGGTGTTAATACCAGGTAAAGGTCCAGGTTCTCTGGTAATTTTCCCTCCACATAGCTTAATTGCTTCAGCAGTTTTGTAAACATCATCTGTCCCTATCGCTATCTGCAAGACAGTCAGTTGGCACTATGAAACATTCCTTTCAGTGTATAAGACATCAAGAACAAGAGGAAGAAAGAACCTGAGCATAAGCATTGCCTTTGTCATATTCAGTAACACCATAGTTGTATGTCAACTCCATCACAGCACTTTTATCTTCAGGGCCATACCCCAGCATTGCTATTGTATACTGCAGAGACAACAACACACTCTCCTGAGTATACTCGCTCTTTAGGAGCGCTTTTACAGATTAGATGCATTAACAAGAACTTCCATATGATTCAAGTGTGGGAATCAGCTCAACTCAGATAACCACAAAGAGAAATCCTTAAGTAATTTTGACTAGAGAAGAAAAATAAATGAGAGAACTTTCAACAGATTTATTGACTAAAAACTGCCACAGATGTAGCTATTTGAAGTCCTCGTTTGTTCCATGAATCAGCGACCAGTCAATGCAACATTAAGAGAATGGAATCTACAGTCCTCAAGTTTCAAATAAAAAAGAGCTATAGGCCAACAGAGCACCATACGCTGAATTACAATTTTCCAATGCTAGATCTTAACGAGAAAAGTAATTTTACCTTGTACTCCGGATTGTCCCTTGTGCGAAGAAGTTGCATGCCATAACCCTATAAATTAAGGCTCAAATTTGAACTCATCCAGCGAACACAGGCAAAATGAAACAGCAAGACCAGGAAACACATTAAATTTATACCTTCTCGTAGAATTCAATAGATCGATCAAGATCTCCTACTCTAAGCATAACTTGACATAATGGCTCAGGTGTCGGACCTCTCTCCAAAAGTTCAAACTTGTAACCATCAGGATCTTCTATAAATGCTATCACTGTATTACCACCTTTGACGGGCCCAGGTTCTCGTGTTACTTTACCACCTTTGGCTTTGATCAGATCTACAGTTTTTGCTACCTGAAAATGCGATACCAATTTGAAGGAAATACCATAAATCTTAATAAATTGCTATAATCTCTATGAAATTTCTCAAGAGAACCAAAATCATCATCAAAGCCAATCTGCTTCAGAATGAAAAGAGTTACCATTCTGTACTGTGTTTTTAATAACCGTCCTACTTCAGTCAAGAATGAGACGCAACAATTATTGTGTGGTTACAAATATTATGCACCAATACCATGGTTACATAAACTGATGAAAGCTTACATCGTCCACTGCAATTCCAAAATGGCCAAAACCGCTTCCAATATCATATTTGTCAACCCCATAGTCTGACATCATCAACAAAGAAAATATTATTCAACACAACAAATAATATGTACAGCATGTGGAATGCCAAAGTTCAACTCATATATATCCATGCAAGCAATTTTGACATTGACTAAGAACTGGCAATTTCTTACTATAAGTGAGTTCAATCACAAAATGAGAATCTTCAGGCCCATATCCAAGAAAAGCATTTGTATATCTTTCTTCTGGTATATCTCGTTTTCGCAGCAGTTTCATCCCAAGACACTCCGTGTAAAATCTGTGGCCAACATGTAATTACACTATAGGAATATTCTGATATGGAAGCAGAAAGCCAAGATTAACAGCCTACTGAATGATAAATAAAAGTTATATACTTTATTGTCCTGTCCAAGTCTCCCACACGGTAGACAACATGGAGCATTCTCCTCTTGTCCTTCTTAACCCACTCCAAAACATTTTCTTGTGTAGTAGCATCACTTGCTTGAGTGGCATTTCCTGCAACTCTTACTGATCTGCTACAGATATCTTCTTTGAGCAGCTTAGATGTTCTAAGCCCAAAAGGTTGCTGCTGCGGAATTACTGGATAAGCATTTAGATTATCTAGTAAGAACTTTTTCCACCCACCAAAATCGATAAGTGATAGATAGATGATGCACACTGTATGAAGAAAACTTTAAGTAAAATTAAAGAACTTGTGGTGTGGGTAAGGCATACTCATCGTAACTATGATAAGCAAGACCTCTTCCAAAAAAAGGTAAAAATAAAAATAATAAAAAAGTCTCCAATGTTCTGGCGATTTGTATCAGATAAAGACATTCCGACTCTTGGTATTGATACTTTTCATCCCCAAAAATTCGCCTAAGGTTGAGCCAGTTGACTGGCAATGCACAGCGTATTTCAGTCAACAAAAACCCCGTTAGTTCCCTCACCTGTCCCTTTGATATCTTAACAACAAATTCATAAAACCAACCCATTACTTCCTACTCAAACATGAGAGCAATCATCTCCAAACAAAAATGAAATAATCCAACCGACATTGTTGTCTCAGCAACAGCAATCAATTCCCCGATAAAAATTGCTCCAAAAAAAAAAAAAAAAAGAAACCAGTGATACGTACGCACACTCAATACACCAAATACAGCACTTTAACTGTGCATATTATTATTAAAAATATAAGTCTCAATACATAGTTACTCCCGACAATTTTAGAGGGGGAAAATGAGTTTTGTTAAGCAGAAACGTAAGGAATACGAGAAAATCAGTAGAAAGGAGCAGAAAATTAGGGGAAAAGAGAATCGAAGACACGTACCACTGGCTAGGTGCAATGAAGATACCCTACGATAGGAATTAGGGGTGGAGCGAGGAAGCGCAAAGCGAGCAGTGGCAGAAAACTTGAGAGAGGAGAGCGAGGGTTTAATTGATGAGGCCATGGGAACTATCCTCGCCATGTTTTCTGTATCCCTTTATTTGTCTCGACTCTACTCTAGATACAAAATATGAGAGAGAGAGAGAGACGATGGAAAATAGTGAAAGAAGCCCACTGTGTGTTTTCAGGATTTTCGGTTCCCTTAATTTTTCACAAATTATTTTCGTTAATCTTAATTATTAATATTTGGCAAATGATTGTTGATATCTCAAATAAGATGATTATGAATCAACAATTAAAAATAAATGCATTAGGAAAAAAAAAACTAATGGTTATTTTTTACAGGCTAATACATTAATTCCTAAAACTGAATATTAACCTTTAATAAATGATATGTAATAAACACATGTTTATGTATTTGAGATATAATCATATGTAATTTACTACAAAATATGTGTGTGTGGGTGAATGGATAAATGAGATGAAAAGTGACAAAAAGAAAATAAACAGAAATCCAAAAATAGCAATAGGCTATTACATAGGCCTCCATTTTGGGGACCCAACTTAGCCCAGAGAGGCCCAATATGCAGTTGGGCCTTATAAGAAAGAGCATTCCATTCACAAGTTCAACCACAATAATGTTGTTTTAGAGGATAAATTGATGTTAGAGAAGTCATTAATGTAAATATATGTTAATTAAGGTTTCCCTACGATGTGAACAATTTGGACATCCATGATGGAGAAGGAGTTGTTGATAATATGATAATACATGGACATCTTGGAATGGCGTAATTCATATTCAAACATGCATCATTAATCATGCTCGTGTCACCCTACCTAATAATAGTTGGCTAATTAATAGAGTTTGAGTTTCTTGGGTTGGAATCTTTTGTTTTTCTATATATATATATTTAATATTTTCAATAATGCATGGATGAAGATTGAATGGTGCATGGATGCATGTGCTTGGTGAGCAAAGCAAGCCGGCTATTCGGTTTCTATGTGTAACAAATTGCTCCCTAAATAGAATAAATATATCATGGCGTTTTCGGTCGTCTCTATATTATTCACTTATTATTTGTTATTTATTTAATGCCACCACAATTTATATTATCAAGATTGGATAGTCTATATTATATTATGAGTTGGTCTCTTGAGAGACGGTTTCACCATTTTCTTATTGTGAGACGGACCTTAATATATCATTTCAATAAGTTAAATACATCACTTCATTTTTAAAAATTACATTATTTGCAACAAAGAAATACATCATTTGCAATAAAGAAACACATTATTTCATTAAAATCGTCTCAGAATAAAAATGCTGAGACTTCATTTGCAATAAAGAAACACATCATTTCATTAAATTCGTCTCACAATAAAAATGGTGATACCGCCTTATCTGAGAATTTGTCTTATATTATATATAGTCCTATTCCTACTCAATTTCATCTTATTCGTTACTAATTAAATGACAAATTATATTTGTTTTTATATATTTCCCTACTCCGAAAAATAAAATACATTTATGAATTTTCGCTCTCGGGTAATCGGGAAACTTATCCTAATGTTTTAAAAATTATGGAATTTATCCAATGTTTTTTTTAAATATTAGGAAATTATAATCTAATTGTATACTTTTGTTAGAGAATCTTATCCTCAAATGTAAACTTAATGTGAGGTTGATATGGCATTGATTTATTGCCACATCATTGTCACGTGTCATTGACATGACATTTTTATTTTTATTTTGAAAGTTAATGAATTTTATATATTTTTAAAATATTTTATTTTAAATAATATCTTTTTTCTTAAATAATACTTTTATCTTCAACTATTATTTTTATTTTTTAAAATATTTTTATTAATTTTTTAACTAAAATCTTATATTTAAAAACATCTTGAGTTTAAATAAAAATAATAGTTGAAACATAAATTTTTATTTTTAAGTGTATGATTAAGTATTTTTAAAAATATTTTACTGTAGACTAAAAATTTTTATTTATTAAATAATAAACTTATTTTCCAACTTTTAATTTTTTAAAAAATCAAAATATTGTTAAAAAATAAAATATTAGTTAAATTAATAATAATAAAAATAATAGTTGAAGATAAAAATAGTTTGTAAGAAATAAAAATAATATTAAAAAGAGAAATATGTACACGAAAAATATAAAATACATTTTTCTATCATATTCAAAAATTAAAAAAGTTAATGTGGCAATGAGTCATTGCCACCTCAACACCACGTGGTATTTAACAGTTGAGTTGGCAGTAAGGATAAAATTTTCTAACAAAAATATAATTTCTTAATTAAAAAATTTAAGATAAACATAATTCGTTGTCAGTAGCGGATGTACTCGGGGCCTGGGGTGGGCTCCAGCCCCCCCCCCTAATTTTTTTTAATAATATTTTTAGTATATATTCTTTTACTAATCAGTTTTTCATAGTATGTAATTCTTTTAATTTGTATCTTTACAAAGTATTTTTAGTATATGTATTTTTTAGACATGTTATAATTATTATAAAATAATATTCTTCTCTATTGTTTAATTTTTTTTTACCTAATAATACAATGGAGCCCCTTACATAATTTCTGGATCCGGCCTCTGATCATTGCATCTCAACTTTTAACTTCAATAAAATTATCATTTAATTTAAAAAAATTAACAATTTTAATTTGAAGTTCATTCTCTATACGACATTGAAAATCCTACGTGAAATAATATAATATTATAAGATTAATGTAGAAGCAGGTTGAGCATTAATTCAAAGAGATCAAGGCTGCCGCCGAGTTGGACATCTGCCCAAATTAGCCAACGTGGATTTTATTGCAGTAATGTCATCCGACGTGGCATTTGCGACCACACAACAACAATAATTTAATTTTTAAGATTTATAATGTCACATAAATAAATAAATAAATAAAAATTCACTTTTACGTCTGCATGACAATATATCATACGTAGGGACTAGCAGCTTTTATATGTGAATATTATTTTTTTTTACATTATTTTTACACTTTTTTTCTTTTTATTTCAAAACATTGAATCTCATATAATTTTATTTGTATCCTTATTATATTAAAAGAAAATATGAATTTATTCTTACTTTATATAGACTGATAAACTCTAATACTTCACATGAATTGCAACATCATGTAACTTAGTTAAATGTTATTCTCCCCTAAACTAAATTATTTAAAGAAACATATAATATCAGTCAAATTATAAAAAAAAGTGAGAATCCCAAAGCTCATGTTATTCTTTAAAAAATATAATTAGAATATTTTTGCTGGCAAGAGACTAAGAGACAGGTGGATGATCAATCTCTTTTTTTTACACCAATTTAAATACTCTGAATTAAGGAATTTTAAACTATATAAATCCAAATATTAATTGATAAATACGGGAAAAGAGTAAGGGTATTTCACTTAATTTCTTATAATTAATACATATAGTGTGTGGTACAAGTTTAAAAATATAGGATGGAATGCGATGCACCTAACTTCAGTTATGAGCGTAAGTTATCGAAATAAATATTGAATTAAATGAAGAAGCTAGGTACATTAGATTATTAAATCATATTATATACCATAGTGTGACTTTGTTAATTATTAGGCTGGTTAGGAGTAATTGAATTTGGACTGGTCGACTTCTCCACCTAAAGTCAACTTAATTGCATCTAGTTTTTTTTTTTTTTTTTAATATGCAATTAATTATCCAAGAATTTCAACAAAACAAATATAATTATACATTGAAAAAAAAACTAAACACATGCTTAGATACTGCGTCGGTCGAAAAATAAAATTATTGGAAACTTTGATTTTGAATTATAACGGTGCAAAGAGTTGGACAAATGAACAAGCCACCTCAATTCCAACATCGATATCGTCATCTCTTTCTATTTTTAAAATTGTGAGATGAATCACACGAAACATCATGTTTCATATTTATAATATTTCCTTTTTTATACAATGTACATTTAAAACTACAAATTGCAGGTTACTGAAATAGAAAATGACAAATAGCTTTTTGGAATATATATAGATAATGCCAAAAACTTGCGTTAAGCACGTCTAAATGGTTTAGGCGGGTTTTATTCATATTCAAATGAGTTCACTCATTCTAAATAGGGTTTATTAATCCCCAATTACGGTATATTAATTGGATTAACTTAGATTAATGAATAAAACCCGCCTAAAACGTTTAGGCGTGCCTAATCTGAGACCTTCCTATATATAATTTTGATTGCGAAAAAATAGTAATTGATTTCAAATTCAAAGTAATTTGATCCGGTCGAAATAGAATTTCACTAATATATCTAAGTTCATATATTTAGCTCCATGAATATTGACTATAAAATAAATACTTCTTCCGTCCCATTTGAATTGGTTCACTTACCAAATCGGGCGTCCCGACTGAATTGACTTATTTTTAAAAATAATTTTTTTTACACTCAATAATAAATTATTAATTTTACTTACAATCACAGTTCTTAATTCACGTGCAATAAAAAAATGGATCAATTTAGTCGGAATTGGAGAATATTTTAAAAATAAGGATGTGTATATATACATATAGGTATGTGTATATATTTGTGTATGTATAATTGGGCAGCCATATAAAAGAGATTGATTAATGTGTTGTAACATTGAAAACCATAGTGGAACTGCCCACATACAATATTTTGTATTCTTGTTGATTGAAGATAAGTATTTACTGGTAAAATGCCCTCCAAGGCCTAAATTTCCCCATTTCTCCCCCTTAATCTCTCCATCAATATTTCTTCTACCATGAAGCTTCCTCCATTAATCCTCCTCCTCCTCCTCCACTTCATCTTCTTCACGCACACCAATGCTCAGACTTCTCAAGGCATAGAATCATACTCCCCAAACACGCAGGACTCCATCAGCAATTTCCAGCCGAGCTTGGCCGTCGTCATCGGCATGCTGGCCATCATGTTTTCTCTGACCTTCGTTCTCCTCCTCTACGCCAAGTTCTGCCACCGCGCCGCCGCCGTCCACAGCATGAACCACCAAATCCACGACGGACTCGCCCGGTCGCGGTCGCTCGCCTCCGGCGTCGACAAGACCATCGTCGAGTCGCTCCCCTTCTTCCGCTTCTCCTCCCTCAGAGGCTCCAGAGACGGCCTCGAGTGCGCCGTCTGCCTCGCCAAGTTCGAAGACGTCGAGATTCTGAGGCTGCTGCCGAAATGCAAGCACGCTTTCCACATCGACTGCATCGATCAGTGGCTTGAGAAGCACTCCACCTGCCCTCTCTGCCGGCGGAAGGTCAGTGTGGATGACCTCTCTCAGATTCAGAGCTCGAGCAGTTTGAGGTTTCTATGGAGCCAGCCTGCTTCCGAGTCCAATCTGGAGTTGTATGTAGAGAGAGAGGAGAGCCACCATGGATCCTCGAGATTTTGCATTGGAAGCAGCTTCAGAAAAATCATCGACGGCCTGGGGAGGGAGCTGGAGGAAGATGAACTGCCAATACCGCAGAGCATGGATTCCGACACGCATGAGACTCAGCTTCCGCCGCAAGCGCCGCCGCCGCCGCTGCACCGGTTCAACCACAAGATCGTGATGTCGGACGTGGTGCTGAAGAACCGGTGGAGCAACGTGAGCTCCTCCGACATCATGTTTCTTAACTCGGAGATGCTGAACGATGCGCCGAGTGCGAGGTTTTCATCCGCGGAGTCGACGGCGGCGGAGCAGATTAAATCGGCGGAGGTGAGAGAGAATGAGGAGATGATCATGAATATCAAAGAAGAGATGGAGAGGAAGAGAGTATTCGAGAGCAAGCTGAGAGAAATCAAGGGATCAGTTGATGATAATTATCTGCAGAAACCTCAGTCAATCGCATTAATCGAATCATCGAGCTCGAGCTTAATGAATCCGAACGAGAAGAGATCCATGTCCGAAATCGTGGTTCATCCGAGATTAATTACAGATTTGAGTAACAAAGATTCGTCGACAAATGAAGTCGTGAATGTGAAGGAGGAGAGAAGGAGAAAGCTATGGCTTCCGATTGCGAGAAAAACAGTCCAATGGTTTGCAAATAGAGAGAGAAGATCTCCAGATTCTCAAGGATCATCAAACCAGCAAAGGTTAAATGTGTAATTTCACATCAAATTTTTAGTTCACCAACCCCTTCTCTCTCTCTCTTCTTGCGATATGTTTTCACTGTTTCAGACATAAGAGATACAACAATTATACCATTTTTGTACATGAAAAGAAGTCCACGGAGGGGGCAGCCGCCCCTTTGAAAATATATAAATACATAAAAATCATATATATTGATGTATTTTATTTTATTTTTTACTGTAAAGTTAATGAGATTCGATGCTTTGCCTCTTTGAAATTTTTTCTTGAATCAAATTTGTACGTGGGCACAAAGATTGGAATTTCTTACAGCTGTTATCACTAGTTTTTGAATTATTTAGAGAACAACCAAATGGAAAAGAAAAAAAAAGAATTAATTTTCATGGTTTGTAATAATTAAGATGCAAGTCTGGCAAAACGACGAGTTTTAAATTTCAGTTAAGAAGATATTATTGCATTAAATTGAGAGTAATTCATGCCAACCTGTTTTTAATTTCATACACAGACAGTTAGTTCTTGAATCAGACAGCCATTTCATGATTTATTAATTCTAGGACATGCATGTTTCAGAGAATCTCATCAACTCTGACAAGAACAATATTTGAGAATGCTTCACTAAACTACTACTCCCTCCGTCCCAGGACAGTCGCAACGTTTTCCTTTTTGGTCCGTCCCAGAACACTTGCAACGTTTCCCTTTTTGGAAAGTTTTTATTAATTAATTATTCACTAAACCTACTCTACCCCTACCCCACTATCTCTCATATCTCATTATCTCTCCTAATCATTAACCTACTAATCTAACCCCACTAACTTCTCATCACTTTTTCTTAACCTCCGTGCCGGGTCAAACGTCTCAAGAGACCCGGGACGGAGGGAGTATTAAATATTAAAGAGCTTTTTAAAAATGAAAAGAAAAAAATAAAGGGAAAAAAACTCAGGGTCTGACCTGTGTGGCGGTCGCACTGGGATTTTTGTCAAAAAAGAAAAAAATAAAATAAAAAAAGACAGCAAGAATTGCATATATTGCACAATAAAAAATCTTCTTTAATTAATTTATTGTATATTTGGAATCCATTACTTTTATTTTGAGCTGAAGTTTAGTGATTTTTGGGGACACAGTTGCACTAATTGGATTACATCATTTAGCTGAAAAGGCGAATTTGAATTAATTTATAGAAAATCAGTTTGTAAGCTACTTTTAGAAAAGAAAAAAAAATAAAGAAAAGCACTTGTTAAAAAATTAATTAAGTAGAAACAATTTTGTCTACTGAATGTTGAGTCATTTTTCACAAAGAGATAGATTTGCCACTACAAGAAAACTTGAAATTCATGACGGAATTTATGTGCATAATTTTAAATGAATATATAGATTTCAACGAGAATTAATTAAATAAAATTGTACCTCATTTTTTTTTTCTTTTTTAAATCCTAACCATCCAAATTAGTAGTTCTAATCGATTTGTAATTCAAAATAATTGATTGAGTCCTATTTGTATTGGTATATTTATGTGCTATAATAAATTGTCTTCACCTGTATCTATGAGTTTACAAATTAATTAGTCACTATAAATTTATTAAAATTTTTAATATTGTATACAAACTAGTTAATATGTATACACTAAAATGCTAATCATACTTACATATACTTGCAAACATAGTTTGAACCCCATTATAAACTGAACTTTCTAGTTAGTCAAACAAATTTCAATGAATGATTTTCCTTTTATCCAAATGCAATCAAATTAACAAATATTTTAATAGGTGAAGAGCTTTAATTTATCTAGGTTCACACTTCCATCCTGCCACAAATGATTTTACTCATTCATTTTATTAAAAAAAATAAAATAAAAAGAAGAAGAAATAATAATTAAATGAATATATAGCTTGCTGTCGAAGAGGTGGCGTGTTGATTTTCCTAATCGTGTTAAAATCATGGGAGAAGAAAACCTAACCCATAATTTATGCATACATTTGTCAACAAATAAACAAAACAATTAAATTAAAATAAGATATCACGTCTCGTCCATATCTTATTATTACCTAATAATATTATTTAACAATTTTTTTTTTCAAGTTAACTAGATTGAAGCATCATCGCATGTTTTGTGGTTTAATTTAATAATATTCGTTTTTTTTCTTAACTAAAATTTGATAAACTCGTCTTGATTTTAGGGATCCTTGCAGATTTTAATGCATGTAATAGTGCTGCTTGTTTCCATGTCTCGTGTTCCTAAATTTCGGAAAACTACTTTTTATTTTATTTTTGGTAAGATTTGGGAGTTGCAATTGGAGTGTATAGACAATATGGGATGAAGACGAGGGAATTGAATAAAATTGATTGAGACATGTGATGTCACGTAACTTCAATTCTTAGCTATACATTATTTTATTTTATATATATCATCTAAATTAGTAGATAAAATATTTGTAAAGAGAGGACCACCTCTTCTTTCAATATTTTTCCTATGTCCTATTTGCTATTTTATGTTATAGATGTTATTCCTTTCGTTAGGGACCATATCTCTCATATGAGATCATTAATCCCCACACTCGCTATTTCGTTTCTCACTAAATAAATATATATAGAATTTTATATAAAGGTATATATTATAAACTATTGTATTCTCTTCAAATATTTTATTAATTTTATATACTTATTTTTAAATAAATATCTAAAATTATCAATTTTGTTTCAATTTCATAACTCGAGAAAAAGTCCAGCAAAAAAGTTGGTAGGAAATTTGATGGAAATATCATTTCTTTATTTTTGGTGGGTCAAAGTATGAAAAAGTCATCTTAGATAGTTTCAGCATAGTCGAAATATGTAAAGTCCAATATAGATTCTTTTATTGAATTGTAAGCTGAAGCTATTCAGAAGACTAGACTGGCTTATCAGTCTAGTATGCGCCAAAGATTCAACAGATTAAGGTTTACGTTGAACTCTACAAGTCTAGATGATTATGAGTCTAGCTGAAAATTTTGGATTTCGCCAAGTACGGATTCTCGTCTAGCGCAATAGCCAACAGAGGCATCCGATTGGACATCTTCCAATCTGTCTCTAACGGGCATTTATTTCAAACCTTTTATCCCACGACAATAAATACCGGAGAATTGTCAACAGAAGAAGGTTACCGAATGCATCTGATCAAATTCTTTAAGCTACGATAAACCATCTAAGCTTACTACTCACGTTAGAGGTTATTTTAGCTTATCCGTGTGTCACTTCTGTGAACACGAAATTCGAAACATTAGCGTTCTCGAGTTATCTATTGATAGTCTTTCTCTCCAAGAAAGACTATAACAGTCAAGTATGTCTTGTACTCTGACTCTTACGAGCAACCTGCCGTCAAGGAGACAATTCAAATGAGAACTATAAACACCTTATTCCGGCAACAAGGAGGCTGAGTGGTGCGCCCACACTCTAAGCAGCTGCGATGCAAAGAACGGAACAAGGTTCAGGCGAGTGTGCTTGTGAATCGGTGGACGAGACATTCACCGACTAACTATAGATCTTAGGAGCACCTGTAAAGTTGTGATTTACCATACTGAGAGTCTGAAGAGTGGACGTATGACGGTTTAGTCTGAACCACTATAAATCTGTTTGTCATTTACTACTTTGTTCATTTTGTCAGCGTACTCATATTTTAAAACTCAACACTCAAGTGTTGTAGTATATACTGGATACTGACACTAAGCATACTTGACACTAAGTACCTGAACAAGATTTGACAAATCAAGCTGACACATCACTATTAACTTGAATAAGTGCAAGCTTAAGGAACAAACAAACCTTAATTTTTGTTGTGCATATACTTTTACTCTAATAAACCGAGACCAACAAAAATTTACATTTCGATAAAAAAGTCATTTTTTTAAAAACCACACACGTACTTAGAAACGCCGAGTTGCCATCTCGTTTCGTTCTGTCACAAAATGTTCGCTCTCGTTATAAATTTAAAATAAAACTTATAATTTAATATAATTTGCATAGCTCATAAACCCTAAATACTAAAGATTAGGTATACTGAATCTATGGTGTATAATATTGGTCGTTGGCTGACTAACCATTATATATTATGTTTATGTGTTATGAATTAACAACACCAATTGAAATACCTTTATTTGTATAATCAAGTCTTCAATTCTATGAAATAGTTTATTAAAAAAATGAATAAATTGAGTTCTATCTATGATGTTGTTTGGTGATCATATATACAACTAATTGATCACTACATTATTGACATGCAAACCGCAAGTATACGGATCAATATAGAATAGTAGAGAGCAAGAGTATCGTATCCACAAAGATTAAGATATCGAATCCACAATTGAATACTACCTAATCTTTCTTCTTCATTATCCAAACAAACATAATTTGAGATTGAGTTTGAATATAAAATTTCACAAGCAAATGAATTAATTTCTTTATAAGCAGACTAAATACTACAACTAATTCAGATTTTAAGAAATATTGGGTTGAAGGTATGTAAAACTGAACATACACTAGATCGTCCTTCTATTTATCACACCATTTTAATCTTGAAAAAGTGAGCAAACCAAGAAATAAATAAATCCTTATGTCAAGGATAGCAATAATTTGGATTCATTCAATCAGAACTTCGATCAAAGATAAAAAAATTAAACAAATCCAACAGTTCAACTTGGTTACACACCCTACTACTAATTATACTTCTTAGATCAAAGAAATAAGATTAGCAATACTATTATCCTTGTTTCCTTAGTCAATATTAACAAAAGTCATGCAAAATTTGACTAAGAGTTTCTACAACAGGTTTGTCGTCCATTGCATCAGAATTCAACAACATCAATCACAAAACAACAGACTATTTCAAGAAGGAAACAATAACAAGATGACGATCTGATGTATAATATTCAATTTTACAACACCCAAAACCCAATTTATAAAATTTAACTACACATACTGGAATTGAAAACACAAACAACTAATAAAACATAGCATTTAAATAGAGATTAAGGTAGAAAAACAAGCCCGATAGAAGTTTGTAGACGGACTCCACAATATCAACACAGAAAATCCTACGTTCTTCACCAAAGTCAGAGTGAAAACTGGAAAACTTCTATGCAACTTCCCTGAACTGTTTTTTCTCTTCCATTTAAAATTCTGAAAACTAGCTATATATAGATGTGCAGGAACAAAAGTCGTGAATGCCAATTATATGGAAGAATCGCCAAAGAAAATGGAGAAAATCGCATCAGGAGCACACCAACTGTCAACCGCTCCAATGGTCAAATTCGTCCGCACCTCGACCGCTCCCAGGTCGAGTCTTTCAACCGCGTCTCCAAAGCGTTCTGTACCACTCTCTGACCCAGTCTCTTCTCGACCGCACTGCTTCTCCGCGCCTTGACCGCGTGTGCGGAGCTTCCTTTCATTGAATTTGGCGCGGTCGAATCTCCCTACTCATTTAAGCTTTAATTCTTCAACCACAATCATAAATTTAAGTACCTGCACAACATTTAACTAAAACTACACTAAAATAGCATAATTATCACATATTATAGTAATTAAAATAATTTAACACTAAACAACATATTTAAGACTATAACATGCAAATAAACTTCATTAAAAGACTAATTAAACTACAAAAATATTTGGAAAATGAGTGTTTATCACTAATAACATTTAACCATTAAACACATATATGCAACAATGTTCCAAATATAATAATATATTATGAATTTATCATCAACACTATTGATATTAATATTCACAAACTTTCAAACATTGTAATAAATGCTTGAACTTAATAAAATAGACACAATGGAGTAATTTTTTTAAAGATGCAAAATTGAAAACATCAATTATCCTAAAACTAATTTTCTTCTTACAGATAAGAACATTAATAAGTACTTATTGACATATCATTGTCCATCATCCATGAATTAAATACTATATTTTAATGCAAATAATAAAATTGATCAGTATTTAAAAGTTCATATCAAAGTTCATGAAGCATCTGTTAGCAATGAAACCTCATAGTACTTGAAATGCATTGGCAATGGGCCAAGCTACATATATCTATAGAATATAAAAATACCTAGAGAATTTAATTACAAACTATATGGATAGGTAAAACGAATATTGTGGAACTTAAAAACATAATCAAGAGTTTATAATATTTCAAACTAATTTCATATTTTTTTCTCAAACACCCAGTTGCTCCTAGTCCAAAACTAACGAAACCATGAATTGAGGGTAGTGGAGATTCCAATCAAATACTCCAATTATATCTTCTTAGGCCGATCATAAAATAAAGTTCAATTGATGAATGGCTCCTATTGAGGTTCAATTTTATCATAAACTCAGAACTATTAAGCTTGGATCTGTCCCTAAAAGTTGCCATAATTTTAACATAAATTTTTTATTAAATAATTATATGACAAAAATTTCTCGACCAATCCCATTAATTAGGGGCAGAAATAAGCCAGACTATTTCTAATTTAAAAATATTTTTTTAGAAAATTATTAAATAGGCTTAAATAGGCCTCAAGTAGGGTAGAAGCCCGGCCTATATCAATAAAAAGGTCAGGCTAAGGCCTTTATAAAAGTTTATGATAGTAAATAGATTAGGCCCAGACTTAGTGAATTTTTCGAAGGCCCAAGCCTATCGGAGCAAAGCCTACCTATGTCCGGCCTATTTCCACCCCTACCATTAACCCACTCTTGAATTGTTTGGCTTGAGAGTAGTGGCGTATATCTAAATAAAATAAATTAGGAATACATTATGTAAAATATATATAAATAATATATAAACAATAATTACAATATATATTTAATTTTTTTTTGTTTTATTACATACATCCACCTAGGGGTGTACATAGTTTGGTCCAAACCGGCCAAACCGAAATGATTTGGCCGGTGTTTGGCTGGTTTGACAAATGCGAAAATTGACCGGCCGGACCGTAAGTTTCAAACCTTATTAATTGGTTTGGTACACGGTTTGAGTTGAGAAACCGACCGTTTGGACCGGACCGAACCGTTTATATTAATAATAAATATTTAGATTATATTTTATACTAAAAGTATAAATATAATACATTTAGCATAATTGTTCTATCTAGACTTCAATTTTTAATTGGTGTGAGTTCAAATCCTCTATGCAACATAGTATAATTTTTATTTTTCTCATACATTTTTATTTATTTTTTAAAATCTAAAATAAAACTTAAACGATCAAATATTTCAATCTCATTTTAATTCTTTTTCTACATTTTATCTCACAATTTTATTCAAATGTCTTTCTTTACCCTTATTGTCTTCTCTGTTCTCTGAGCAAGCTTCATCGTTATTGTATCTCAATAATTTCACCTTACTATTATTTTTTAGAATGTGATATGAACTATTATTTTTTTTATATCATTAATTGTTTGTTTTTATTAAGATTGTCTCATACTTTGCCGATGAGAGCCACTATTATTTTTTTTTTAAATTTCTCAAATAAATTGTAGAAATGTGGGATTTTTCTACGTTTTGACTTCGTCCGTTAACGTCGTATTTCAAACTGTTAAACCGGCCAAACCAAACCGTTTTATTTGATTTGGTTTGGTTTGGTTCGAAATATTAATTTGGCCGGTTTGGTTTGAGAAATTTTCAAACCGTATTATTTGGTTTGGTCCATACTTCAACCCTCAAACCTGCCAAACCGGACCGTGTACACCCCTACATCCACCCCTGCCCCAGGGCGCCCTTGCGTGAGTATGTACTACCACAAGAAATTTACAATGACAAAAGAAATGTTTTGTTCAACATAACTCATTTAATAAAAAGAGACAAAATAGTACTTACTACTATTCAAAGTCAGAGATAAATTCATTCCAAATATCTGTCACAGTTTACATCTTTTTCAAAGAATGAAAATAAAAAGTGAAAGATCCAATTCACCATAATCTTAATGGCCCACTTCCTATTCCAATTACACTGTTGGCCTTGGGAGACAAGCAAGTGTATTGTGCCAATCTGTAAGAAATGGGCCAATTTCTATCATTATATTGTTTAGGGTTACGTACGGTTTGGCCGAAATAGATTAAATAAAATTAATTTAGCTGATTTGGCTAGTTTGAGAAAAATTATTGGTCGGGTTGGTTTAAAAAATTTCAAATCGGATGATTTGGTTTAACCGACGATTTGAAGGATGAAACCGGTCGTTTCGACCGGACCGATCGTATAAATAATAATGGTAATAAAATATTATTAGATAGAAAGCTAAAATGTCAATTATATTGATATATATGTCCGATGCTTATATTCTTTCGAATTGTAACCTATAAATCAACTTATATTTAATTGTTTATTGCAACTATAACATTATTTATTTATATCTTATCTCATATTTATAATTAATGACGAACGAGATATATATATATTAGTTTTATTTTGTGTATTTTTCTGTCTTTAATATTTAATAATGAAATTGATAAACAAATTTCATTGTTTGCAATATTATTAAATGAATAATCTCCAAACCGTTTAAACCGACCGAACCAAATCGTTTTAATATGGTTTGACCGGTTTAGTTTGAAATAATTATTTGACTGGTTTGGTTTGTAAAAATTTCAAACCGTACCTATTGGTTTGGTCCATACTTTACCTCTTAAACCAATCAAATCGGACCGTGCACACCCCTAATATTGATGACTGAAATTGAAGGTCTGTTTGAAACCTTCAACTCTCCATTCTCACATATTTTTATCATAATCTATGCACAATTTCTGCATATCCAAACTTCCTTTTTATGCCTAAGATGCATATGTTTTCTTGAACTCAATTTCTTACTAGCAAATGACTCACATGAAAAAGACCTACTGAATTTTGTCAATTACTTGAAAGAATTGCTGATACAGACAAACTGAGGAACAACACTAGTGAAACTATATCAACAAATTTCCATGCTGCAAAGCATCAAATGCATAATAACCAGAAAAATGCATTCATGGTTGGGATGATGAATCTTGAAATCTCTGTGGATTCTTCTCAGGTCCACAGTATCTCTTCCAGAACCAATGGCTTTGCCACAGCAGATGAATCTCCTCAATGGGGACCTGCTTCGTCTCCGGCAGCAAGAAGAAGATGAAGCTGCTCAGAGGCGGATCCATGTAAGGGCTTGGGGGGGCTCCAGCCCCCCCTAGCCCGATTTTTTTTTCATTTTTTAGTATCATGATCCGATTTTTTTAGTATCATGATCCGATTTTTTAATGGTATAGCCCCCCTTGTAGAAGAAAAAATGGATTAAAATAAGGAAAAAGATGATATAAAATAATTGAAGTTAAGGTGAACCCGAGAAAAAAAGTTTCAGCCCCCCTCGAGAAAATTTTCTGGATCCGCCACTGAAGCTGCTCATCACGAAGATCAAGCCGGCGAAGAGCAAGAAGATCCCATATTTCAGATGGCAGAGAGCTGCAAGGAAGCACTGAGCAATGAGTGCTGTGAAGATCATATTCACACACACCACCATGCTCTGACCAGCTGATCTCGTCTCCAACGGGAACAGCTCGCTCGGAACCAACCAACCCAACGGACCCCAAGACCTCCCGTAAGCCAGCACGAATATGCAGATCACAATGACCAACAAAATGCCTATCCCTTTAGGGAGTTCCTTGCCCTGTCCGAAGTTCAGTGCCAGTGTGATGGCTATTACAACCGAGCATATTATGAGCTCACAGCCGGCTTCCAAGAAGAAAGCTCTACGACCAAACTTGTCGACGAAAGCCATTGATATCAATGTTGCCACAACCAGTGATGCACTGGTGATAGCTGCAGAGTATAGGGATGCATCTGAGCCAAATCCCAAGCTCTGGAATATCACCGGGGCGTAGAAAAGAATCGAGTTCATTCCGGTTAGCTGCTGAAATGCAGGGATGCCGAGGGCGCCTAACACCAGCTGAGGTCGGTTTTTCCTCTTCAGCAGATTCCTAAATGGATGCTTTATGGCTTTGGCAGCATTGCTTGCATCAATGAGGTCTTGGAACTCTGCATCAACCTTTGGAGTGCCTCTCACCTTCTCCAGAATCTTCCTCGCCTCGTCGAACCTCCCCTGCTCGACGAGGCTGTTGGGAGTCTCCGGGAGGAGAATCCCACCAGCAAACATGAAAATAGCAGGAACAGCAGCTAAGCCAAGAGACAATCTCCACCCCCATGGATGGATTTTCTCAATACCATAATTCACAAAATTTGCTACTAGTATCCCCAAGCAAGTTGTGAGCTGAAATAACTGGTTGATGGCTCCTCGTATTCTCGCCGGAGCCATTTCCGAAAGGTACAACGGCACTGCCTGCAAAACAGAACACAACAAACATGAGAGAAGCTACGAAATGCAACAAATCATGACGAGGACTACTATGCGCTCACTTGATTGCCGAATCCAATGCCGAAGCCGAGAAGGCATCTACCGATGATGAGCATGGCGATGTTCTGTGCAGCTGCATTCATGATTGCACCGGCGAAGAAACTAATCGACCCGCAGATGATACTGGCCCTCCTACCCTTGTTTCTGGTAACGTAGGATGCCCCAAATGTTGAGACCAATGCTGCTAGGTAAAGGGAAGATGTGAAGAGCGTGAGGATTTGGTTGTCGTATTTGCAGTAATCCGTTTCCTTGAGATGCAGCTGTTTTCTTCTGTATATTGCTGGGAAGAATTCCTTGAGGAAGTCATCCATGGATGTCACCCCTCCTGCAACAACAACATCATGTTAGTTGAATTGAATCAATGTGAATTTACAGATTCCTCTTTCAATCAATCAAACTCCCTTCCAAATCCCCAAACTATACAAGATGAATCCATCACTAACAAAATTGATAAGCATAAACAAAGATCTCAAACAGATAATTACTGTTCCAAAAGAGAGAGAGAGAGAGAGAGAGAGGAAATCTGACCGGAAACACCAAGATCATAGCCAAATAGAGAACCCCCCATGGAACCAACAATGCAAGCGAAGATGAAATAAGGAGTGATCCGATACTCGTAAAGATGAGCCCTCGCTCCTCCATTCGACTCCATTACTCCTCCACCCGCCATCTCTCTCTCTCTGTGCAGCTGCTGCAGCCGGAAATGAAGACACTCTAGCTAATATTTTAAACCTATTTTTAGAGTGATTGATATTTGATACCTTTGGAATATGTTTAGTGGATAAAGGAAAAACTACTCATTTGGACAGACATTTTGGTCAAATGAGTAATGCTGCCATAAATCTCTCCCACAACTTGGATTTGCAGTTTTTGTTTGCAACCCATTCAATCATCCAACAATAGTTGACTTCATCTTCGTCTATGCATTTATTTCTCGATAATGATTGCAAACTAATTGCTTAGTTCATATATCTCTCTTCTCTCATTGGATTGGTGTAGGAAATGTATGATGTGCAGGTTTTTCTTATACTCCTATATCAGTAATAATAATATATATCACATTTAATGTAATACACTGAATAATAATATGATCCATGAAATCGATTATTGCAATATGATCTTTAATTAATATACCACATGGGAGTTGTAATATTTTCCATAAAAGCATGCAATTTGTAATCAAAGACCCCTCAACCTGCCATATATTTCAAGATATTTAAGTGTACCTGTCTATTTCAAAATTCAAGATACTCATTATTTTATATTTTGATTGACTCGACCATTTTTTGGATAAGAGCATATAGATAAAATATTTGTTCCAATTTTGGCCTCATTACACAATTGTTTACTATTTCAAACTCAACTTTATTATAAACTTATTTAATGTTTCCTCCGTTCCATCAGAATAGACCCTCTTATTAAATCGAGCGTCCCAATTAAATTGACTTCTTTCTAAAAATGATAACCTTTTCACACTCAACAATAAAATATTTATTCCACTAACTCATTCTACACTCAGAACTCATAATTTCCGTGCCGAAAAGAAGAGGGCCTAATAAACCGGGACGGAAGGAGTACCTTATATTTTTTTCTAAAAAAAAAATCAATAATCACATTTTTAAAAGTACTAAAGTAAAATGCAAGATGACAATCAATGTTTTTAAACCCAGTTTATGAATTGTTTTAAAATGTTTATCTGAGAAAAAAATTAAATAAATAAAAAACAGGATGTGAATTCACCAAAATGCCCTGTGGAAGCCTGAGACAACCCCCTTGCTTCTTGCACTATCAAAGTTAATCTTCTCTCCACCCATTGATTTCTGCTCTTCCTCATCAAGATTCACTCTCCGAGCCAGCAGCTGCAGCCCAGCATCCAAGTCACTCAACGTGATCGTCAGCAGCTCATCGCCGGCCGACTCGAAATTCAGCCTGGAATCAAGATTCTCTCTGGCATTGCTGAGCATGTGATCCACCAAGCCACCATTCATTCTGCTCCTCATCTTCTCGGTGGAGTGCCTCTCTATAACTGCAAGAACAGCATCAACTGTGCATGAAGGATGCAGCCTAAAACCGAACAACCGGCTTCTCTCGTCTTGCTTGCTCATCTTGATGATCAGCATCTCTGCAAGCTCCTTGCAGCTTAAATCATCAAACTGGAAAAAGTGAGTCACTCTTCTGCAGAAGCCTTCGTTTGTGGAGAATACGCGCTTCATTGGCTCGGTATAGCCAGCAAAGATCACTAGGAGATTGCCATCTTCTAACACTGACATGATCTCATCCAAAGCCTCAACACCATATTCAATGCAGTCACCTGCAGACTCTGCTGCTGCTGCTGATAAACGGTATGCTTCGTCTACAAACAAAGTTCCCCCCATCGCCTCTGCAATCTGAAGCCATCAATATATCAATGTATGCTATAGACATCCGAGAAAACTCTTGTAAAGATACCTTTTTTCTAGTCTTAGTTCCAGTTTGGCCGAGGTATTCCCCAACCAAATCTGTCCCTTGCACTTCCATTACATTATCAGAAGACAACACACCAACTGAACTGAGTAGTTTTCCTAGGATTCGTGCTACTGTAGTCTTGCCTGAAACCAGAACATTCTAGATTCAAAATGTATAGGCAAAAGTGAAAGAAAAAGTTTGAATAAGCAAGAAACCTGTCCCATGGTTTCCAAGAAAAGCCATGTGAGGTGGCTTTCTGGGGCCGAGGTCTATCCCCATGGATCTGCGCTTCTCATCCAAGAGCATTCCCTTGGCCCATTTCTGAAGCTGCAGCTTCAGATCTTGCAGTCCCACTATCTTCGATAGTTCATAATCAAACTCATCCATCTTCCCTTTTATCCCACTGTCATAATCCCTCTGCACTTCCACCTTTTGGTATCCAATCATTGGGGTGTTGTTGTTTGCTGTGTTGCAAATCTGCTGTTCAGTTGAATTCTGGCAGAGTCGCATCAGTTCATCGTTTTCGACTCCTGCTGGAAGATAATTGAAAGGAATCATCCCCTCCTGCACACATAAAACTCTGCCATCAACAACCATTTTCTTTCTTTTTTTAAGATGAATGAGAAATATCTATTACACACTTCATCTTCTGCTGAGAAATCAGCATTGTATTCAGACAACGTCTTCACCACCGAGTTGTCTCCGGACCTCAGCGCATAGCCGACAGCTAGATGCAAGGGTGTCATCGAGTTCTGAGACAAGATTCCAACGTATTAGAATTTAGAAATCTGTGTTAGCTATACAAACTGTAGGAGAAGAAGAAGAACTAGCAATAAGGCATGCACATTGGTTCTAGCTTCAATGTAGGCGCCGTATTGAAGAAGCATTACAACGGCGTCGTTGCATCCATTCTTGGCTGCCTCGTGCAACGGAGCCTCACCATACTGCATTTGTCGATGAAATGCAAAAGTATAAGAAAAAGAAGAGAAAATACCAAAAACGTTTTGTCATTTTTTTTGTTACGTACGACATTCTTGGCTTCCAACTCCACTTTCAGTGGTCCAGTCCAATCGAGCAAACATTTCATTATATCAACTCTATTGTGACTAGCAGCAATGTGTAATGGCGTCTGTATCAACTGCATCGAAGGAATCAACAACAGATTCATCAAATATAAGCTGTTTTTCAGTATCTTATTCAAGTCTTTGTTTTCTACACATGAGTAGAAAGCCCCACTAGTTGCTTCCTAAAATCCAGTTTGAGCAAAGATCACAACATGAAAAATAATTATTGCATTGCTCCTATTTTTTTATATGCTGTAGAATTCAGTAATGCACTAATATGATTTAGTAAAAGCAATCACCCCTCAGGAACAAAGAAATCAGAGGGGGACAAAAGAAGAAAAAGTGGAGAATCTTACAAAAATGCTTCTTTCATTAAGAGAGGAAGGATTTTGGGTGAGGAGACTCTGTACGCCACTGAGATCTCCGGACTCCACGCATGCATGAATATTTGTAACCGGCGGAGACGGTGACTGTGAAGACGGCGCTACCGCCGTGGTATCTGCATTTTCTCCTCCACCGCCGTCTGCGGCAGAAGAAGGCTTGGACTTCAATGACTTGGACTTATACTTATCCTGAATCCTCATCGTGTAGATCTTAGTTCGTCTGGTTAAATCAAAATGCGGGAAACTAGATGGGATTCAAATCGAAAACGTAAGAGTTGAGGAGTTATGAATTCTTGGATTGTGATCTATTGATACTTCTCCTCCGGCCTCAACAATTCGAAAATGTCAACTTTATTACAGGTTTAGCACATTGTCAAAGTCAACGTTTGATTTCTAATTGCAAATTGTTAGTTCGTGACTAATATTTTAATCCAACTACAAATGGGATAATTTTCTCTTTTTATTGGAAAACAGGCAAATTTATTGTACAGGATTTAAGTTATCGTGCAGTAGAAATAACGTTCTATTTATAATTATAAATGTAATTTGTCTGTAGAAATACTAAATATAGATATATAATAAAAATTTGGTATTATTGTTAAGAGACTTTCAAATGAAATGAAAATCCCTCCAAAAATAAACTTATGCCGCTTATATACAGCAAACACACGGTATTCTTTAGTAAAAGGCGAAAGAATAGTTCGCTATGTGTTTACTGTGCGACTCGATGTTACAAGTGAGAAGGGTTAGCGCTTATATAATGGCAAGTTGCTTCGGCTGATCAGTTCCTAGTCGATGTGGGAGTTCACCCTTAGTCCTATTCTAAGATGCACAATTAATGATGCAATTGCAAACATCTAATGAAACTTCGCCAGAAACAACGGTCTACAACAACACGAGAAGCAGAGGGTGCAATCTAAAATCCAAGTCACGACCACAACATGGTATATACATATACAATTACAGGAAAAGCTACTTGTTGCATAAGGTTAACCAACTACTCTACAATGTTATGTCTAAACATTTCACAGAAACACAATTTTCATCGTCTTCTACCTGGGCTTGATCTGAAAAACTCGATTGTACCAGATTGAATGCAGGGTCATGTGAAAGAGGTCATACTTCACAGGCTTAGCATGCCACAGGAAATGCTTCTGAACTCTACGAACATTCCGTTGCATCTCCAGATACTTCTGCTCAGTAATGGAGACGAGTATGTTTCTCAGCTCCGGGATGTCCTTTTCAGCAACAATCACAGAGAAAGAGTCCCAATTCAGCACCTCGAAGAATGGTGGCACGAAGTTATCAGAGATTATGACAGGCACGCACTCGTAAAAGATGGCTTCGACTATCCTTGGGCTGTTGACTTCATACCCCTTCGGGCAGAGGCAATACTTACTGCTCTTCATTTGATCTATGTAGTTCATTTTGCTTGGGACACCTGGAGGCATCCGACCGAGTATTTTCATATCGGGCTCCTTATCCCTCCAATGCTCGAGCAAGATTGGACGTAGATAGCCATGCATGCTTCCAGCATAGAAGGCCAGAGTATGCCTCTGTGATGGTGGCTTTCCTCCAAGATCTCGAAGTGGGTTTCTGGCTGATCGGACATATGTTTCCGGTAGGGAAACGTCGCGACCTATCTTGAAGCCCAAGGTTACATCTGCATTGCAGAGGGCTTTTATGCAATGTTCCATATAGTGTCTAGTCTCATATGGAGCCTGTATAAAAAAAAGATATTCACATGAAAACGATGAACGATAAGTTCATGCCAGTCTAAGTAGGAAGTTTAGCTAATGCTAACTGCAAGAGATGCAAACAAAGCAAGTGGCATTACCCAGTCATGGCAGGCAACAAGAAAATGATCTGCTCCACCTGTTCTGTTCCAGAAATGATACTTTGCAGCAATCTCTTCCGAATATTTCCTCAAATATTGTCTTAAATTGGTCCTGTTGTGGGAATTACGAACGTAAAGTGTGTGTTCTAGCATCCGCGAACTGAAAGGCATGTAGAACAGATGAGCCTTCCGAGGATCTTTCACAACAAAGCGATTATTCCGTTCCATTAGTTTCATAAACCACCCCTCAGATGCATATAATCCTTTCATTATCGGTTGATGAAAGATGGGCTTCTTACCCTCCTTGTATACATATATCTTTAGCACGCGTTCCATCAGTTCATAGCTCCTGACATTTACAACCCCAAATTCACAGACATGCTAGAAATACAGAACAACAGAGAAACCAAAAAAATGTCATGTATATGGGCAAAAGCCGTGTTCAGCTGCATAGTTTCGCAAGCTCTAACCTTTTAAACATGGAGATATTTCGATATAGAGGAGCGTGCAATTCGCGATCATTCTTCATGTTGGAAGCACTTTCAATCCTCAACTTTGCTGCTAGAATCTCTTGGTCACGCACAGAAGACCATCTTGGTCTCTACAAAAATTTCATGTCACCTGAGTGAAGGGAGTGAAAATCAAAGGCATTAGCTTTACTTATACCACGAAAAAAGACGTACCATTGCACGTGAACGAGCACGATGCCGGACTAACAAATGTTCCATCTCACTTATAGGTGTTACAGTTTTAGGTGGCATCTCACACTTCATCTTCTTTTTGGTAGACACTGAGGAACCATTGCCGGAAAAGGCAGAAACATCCTTGCTTTCACTTAATGGTATATGTTGTAAGCCGGAATCATCACTAGTGCTTGGCTTTTTTCCAATAACAGATTCAATCAATAACGGTTGATCCGACGAGACTACCAAAGCTGGCAAAGTAGCAGTTTTAGACTCCAACACAACTCCAGCACTTTCCCTTCCCTGCTGAGTGAGGGAGAGGCTCTGCTCTTCTACACTTGTACTGTTTTCCACTGCAAAAACCTCTTCCATATCCACATTCACATTATCTAAGGTGTCGTCCTCGACAAAATCAACATCATCATTCATGCCATTGACATTCAAATCAGAATTCATCTTTTCTTTGTCCTTATCCACAGATCCCTTGCCATCTTCAGTATTTATGCCCACAATGTAAGTTTCTGTGCTCTTCACTCTTCTAACCAGAAGAGATTCATTATCCAGATTCGACACAACCTCATTGTGATGGCTGCCATCAATCAAAGTCTCAAGAGAAGAACCTTTGTTTGATTCAGTAGCCACAACAAGATTTTGACTCTTTTCGTTAGGTAAGAGCGACAGAAGCGCGTTTCCATAAGGAAGCATGAGAGACTGACAAAACAAATGGGTTAAAGCAACTAAACCCACCATGAACACCCATCTCCTCTTCTCAATCTGAAGAAGTGACTGAATTTTGGCACAATAATCCATCACTCACTCGCACATTAAGTTCGAGGGATAGCTCAGGAAATTAAGTTCTTCAAGTCATGGATTCCTACAATCGTTACCACTTCAAAACTCAGAAATTGCAGGGTAACTCGAAGTGGATATTGGAAATTAAAAGCATGTAAAATCACTCAATTAAGCTTATTAGCATAGTCAGTTTAAATCCAAAATTCGCGACAAGAAAAAAAAAAATTTGTTTTAGCAACAATCTGGGCATGGCTGGGTGTTGAGCAATCACGCAACAGAAATATACAGTCTGCAAAATTAAGTGGAAAATAGAGAGAAGCAAGAAACTTACACAGTAAAAAGGAAGCGAGAAGAGAGAGCGAGAGTGATGGAAAGTGTCGGCTTGAGAAGATGAAAGCTTGAGCTCACTGTCAGCCACTATCTTTAGTTAAGTCATTTAATTTCCAATTTTGAAGTTAAGAATTTTTAAAAAAAAAAAAACAATTTATTATTATTATTATTGGTTGAAGTTATTGAGACAAAAAGAATTTATAAGATAAGATCAAATCTTTTTCATTTCAAATTTACCCCAGGAAGGAAGTACGATGTTTATTTAATCTTGGAAAATTAATTAGCATTTTCAACTTGAACTAATATTATATGTTTAATTTTTCCAACCAAATACCACTACCTTGACCTTCAATGTGTGATTGGGAACACAAAGTTTCATCTACCTCGGACTACATGCAGCGCGCAGATCCATAAATTTTTTATAGAGGGATGATTTTCATTTTCAGCTCACCCGTACTTTTTTTTTTCATCTTATTTTCAGCTTTTTTTTTTTTTCATATTTCATTTTTTTTTTCAATGATCAAACAAGTATAAACAGCAGAATATGAAAACTTATTACAATCGATATTAATTACAACTGATCTTCTACCATGTAAAAAATTAGATTTTGTTGCCAACCGACACACAAGGAAAAGCGGTCCATGCTTCTAAATCTACCCATCAGTTTCAAGTTGGATGAGGTTAGCAACTCACGGCGGCGATGGCGGAGTTTCAGGCGGCCACCTCTACCTCTACCTCTACCTGAGTGTTGGGTAACTTTGGAAGGTCTCATAGTAAAATCAAATTGAATGAGATAACTTTAGTATTGTTCAATATATGTGTCCTAATTTGTGGGAAGATAAGATATTGTGATGTGATTATAAAGGATGTGACTGGTTTACAAGCCCAACTTGCTGTGTGCATAAATTCTATATTTACTTTTATTAATGGAAAGTTATATACACCAATGTTCAAGCTATTTTCTCACTATAAAAAAACATAATTTATTTTCTTACCAAGACTCAATGAGTATTGTAAAAAAAAACTTTGCCTAGGACCGTTTAGGCTCCGCCTAAATACTAGGCGGTCCTCAATCGAACAGATTATTTTTTAAATTCCTGTGGCTAATCGGAACGAGTAATCGGCAGATAGATAATTAAGCTCATTACGTGCCACTTAAGTGGCCGACTAAGCATGCTGCGTGCCACCTAATCAGTTCAGACAACTTATTTTTTTATATATTTTTTTAAAAACAATTAAAATTTATATAATTTTACCTTTTATTTATTAATTAATTTTGAGGGTAAATAATAAGCGACCCAACTAGTGGTCCAAGTATGCGACCCATAAATTGTTTTGCAGAAAAAGAGGTTGTTTGGGCCATATAAGATGGCCCGAGGAAAATGAGTTCGAATAGAAGAGCAGTTCTTCTTAACCAGTTCACAGAGCAGCTCGATTGGAAGCAGTTCGATTCAGCCAGAAAGGAGTCTGAATGAGAGAGCAGTTCGATTTTAATTAGTTCGCATAAGGTAGCTCGAAGTAGTTCATATTGAGTTACTCCCTCGACGGTTTCGACTCGGGGAATTAAATGAAGAAGTGTAACGATTCAAACGTTATAAACCAAGTAATCAAGTGGTTCGACCGTTACGAGTTAAGAGGATTAATGAGCATTCAATAAATGTTTTAATTACTATTAGTCTTTTCTTATAAATAGGTTGTTATATTTTCATTGAAGGGGGAACTCCTCTTTTGTTGTTTTACATACACCTTTACGTGAATTTTTGTTCACCCCCATTATGTAATTGATGATTTCTTTGTTTCAACACAAATCCATGGGCTCCATTTTTTCGAACTTCAACAATAAATATATATTACAAATATTGAATATTAAGATTAACATACCGATTAACTATCACCTAGAAAATACCTAGGTTCTGCCTAAACCACCTAGGTGCTAGGCCCTACTTGAGTGTCCAACTAGCGCCTAGCGATTTTTATAACTATGGTCCCAATCATTAATATGCAGTTTCAATTTACAGTTAATTCTAATATCAAAAACCTAACCTCTATACCTTTATACATCAATCGTTATTGTTGTGGTGATTTTGTATCGAACAAAGACCTAAAGCAATAATATGAAAATAATCAAACACTAGTATAATTTTTATTGGTGTGTCTTTTTTGAGTCCATCAAGGGACTATTCATAAAGTAAAAATATTATATATTCGGTACAATCTAACCAAAATACACGAGATACTAATATTTTGTGGATATAGTCCGTCTATTAAAGATATTGGATATAAATACAATTTAGAAGGTGAATCTATCCATTTTCACCTTTCTTCACTGGATTCCGCACACAAATTTGCTTAAAAATTTCTAGTACTAATTATTCTTTTTTTCGATTTTATGTCTGAACTATAAAAAATTATTCAAATATAGTGCGGAAAAATTTTCCAGCATCGAAAGACTAACGGGACATGCCGGAAATCCATATCTTATTAAAATTAACAACACGTTGTAAATCAAACGATGTGTCTTTCCGGCATGCCCCGTCAGCTTTCCAACGCCGGAAAATTTATTTGTCATAGATTTGATTAGTTATTTATAGTTCAGACATAAAATTGATAAAGGAAATAATTGGTAGTAAAACTGAAAGACGGATAGTTAGAATTAACATTAATGTTTTCACCTTAATTAAATTGTGTTTGTTCGTGGGCCTTATTATTTTGACCCATAAAAGTTTGATGTTGCAAGAATGTACTAAAAAAAAAAAAAATTAATAAACGTGACCGATAGCAGGTCAGCATCCAACCCAAGTTGCAGCAAAAATAAATGGTGATAGATTTGATTGCAGATTTTTGTGGAGAGAGAAGTAAACACAGGGGTTATGGTTGCTCAGGCCAATTATTGGAATGATACTTGACCTATTGGGCCCAGAATTGCTTCAATTCTCAAAGCCCACTAAACTGCTTCGGTCCAAAATCAATTACACTCAGTAGGCCCATCGACCCCAGTTATTTAATGGCGTAATTTACTGTTCATTAAATAAGATTTAGTTGATTTTGTGCAAGCCACAAGTTTTTTTTTTATTTAGTTTGCCCTAGAAATCTATTTCAAATCATTCTCTCACATGGAGACTTTATTTCCAGTTTTATTTAGATTTTTTTTTTCTTGGGAGATTCTATATGCTATTTAGCTTGGATACATTTTCCCACGTGTCCGAATATTGTGTAAATATAAAAGAAAATTAAAAAAAAATCACGGCTTCCAAATATCAAACATCTCTCGTCAATCATCATATACCTCTCACACTACAGTAAATTACATACGATAGTTGCGGCCACCATTATGATCTAAATATATTTATGAGAATCAAAATTTACGATTTTATGTAGTTAAGGTCTCAGGTTAGACAACCCTAAGCGGTTTATGCGGGTTTTATTCATTAACCCAGACTTAATCCATCTGATATACCTTAATTGGGGATTAATAAATTCTATTTGGGATGGGTGAACCCATTTGGGTATGGATAAAATCCGCCTAAATCGTTTAAGCGTGACTAACGCAAGTTTTTGTCTTTTAAGTATAGAAAAGAGTCGACAACAGTTCCCGACTTTGGAATAAGTGACTAAAGTACTATGCATATAATCAATTAATATTCACCTTAAAAAAAAATTTAATAATAAATCTTAAGCCGGGTTCCTAATGTTTTACAAATTAGGAAATTTTATCTCAATCTTTTTTATATCCCACATTTTACTTTTGTTCGGGGATTTGTCCTCTATCATAGACTCAACTATTAAGTGACACGTAGCGCTGGCTCACTATTATATCAATACAATGTGGCATTGATATGGCACTTTATTTTTAAATAATAATTTAAAATTTTAATGTATTTTAATTATATCTTCATCATTTCAAGATTTTTTTTTTCTTAATTGAAATATTATTTTTTAAATATGTTGTATATATTATTTATTTTCTCATTAAAGTATTACTTAAAAATAAAAGTATTATTAAAAACAACATGAAAATAAAAATACTACATTTATCAAATTTGAATATATTAAGAAATGATAAAAATATTAAAAACAAAAATAAGGCTTTAACGTAGCAGTTAGCACCGCGTACTTAACAGTTGAGTCAATGATTACTGTGGATAATAATTTCCTAACAACAATTAAGATAAAATCCTCTAATATGTTAAAACATTTAGTTATATATCCCTATTTCCCCAAAATAAAAAATATGCCACATATTATGAGAGGAAGAAAAATGAGACGTTCAACTACTTTGTTTTCTACCCTAAGAAAGGCAGTGAATTTATTTCATCTTTTTTCTGAGGAAAAACATTATTTCATCCATTACCAAATAGTACTTGAGATTAATTTTTTGTGACAAAATTGTACATTTCTGAGAAACTGTGGCTCTTCACTGTACCACTTTCTCTTTAATTGTTTGAGTTTGTTTGGCCATTTTATTATTATTTTTTACCTTGAGATTTGAATGGAATGAAGTGTATCCGAAATAATTGAAGTCGTGGGTTTATTTCTGAGCAAAAATCACATTAATGAATTTAATAAATTATAACGATTTTACATATATATTGTCAATCTCGATGTCCAATTCATTAAAGTAGCATGGAGCTTCTTTAGATTTGATGGTGTAATAAATAAAAATTGATTGAAGAGAGAATAATTGTACATTTTTTATGAATTGTGATTCATGTGTTTAATTTTGATTGATTGACAGTGAATTTTGTGGCGTAGGATAAATCGCTGCCCACCGTATTTAAGTAGCCAAAATAGTCAAAAATATAATAGAAAGCGAATTCATGAAATATGATAATTAAGAAAATAATCTTAATAGTGATTAATTAAAAATAACTTTATTAAATAAGATCTTAGTTAAAATAAATATCGGATAATAAAGATATATTCCCGCAGCTGAATATTTCTTCTCACTCTCCGCTATCACGCCTCTCACCGTCACTCAACGCCACCGCCCCCACCTAAAAATAAACCTAAGAAACACGTTCTATTTTAATTTTTTTTTCCAATTTTCCTTTTAAAAATCAATATATCTTTTCCTAAAAAAATCTGCATTCATAGTTTGGTCGTTTAATTCCTCATGTGTTTTCCAGTATTTTTTTGCTTTGTCGTAGACCTAATGTTAGGTTTTACTTAATGAGTGATTGTAACTTATTCTTTTATTAGGCTGGTCACTTAGTAAATCAACGAGACACATTCCCACCTTTTCACGGTTTAGTTATTGATTTTGTTCTTCCTCGAACTAGTATAACACTTGCGTAATGTGCAATTATTATTTTTTATTAGGATAAAAAAATGCTTAATTTTAATATTTTATTTGACAAATAAAATAAAAATTATTATAAGTTTTTGCAATTATTATTGCTTTAATTATTACAAAAATCACAGTCATTTTTTTATATTTATGAGTTGAGAAAATTAATAATTAAGAAAAAAAGAATTTAATTGATTTATACTTGAATGCATGCATTCAATCAAAAAATCATTTATAATTATATTTTCTAATTAATAGAATTTTGCAATTATGATTAATTTTAACTATTTAATTTCACAACATTTATAATTTTTGCATATATTATTACCCAAATCAACATACATTTATTTGAGTTGTAATAACGTGTTCATTTCTATAAATATTCTATAGAAAAATTATACTCCCTCCGTCCCACCTCAATTGTCCCACTTTCCTTTTTCGTCCGTCCCACCTCAATTGTCCCATTACTTAAAAAAGTAACTTTTTCACACTCAACAATAAATTATTAATTTCACTCAACTTACTTTACACTCACACTCCTTGGTTATTGTGCCCAAAGTCACCGGGACAATTCAGCCGGGACGGAGGGAGTGTTAAGTAATTAAGTCAATTTATAACTAATTGATGTAACCAGATATTTTCATCGGTTTTTTTTAATATATATAAAGATAAGTCCTAGTTATCTCTACAAGTTTGTAGATCTTCTTACTCACGACTCCAAACCCCCAAAGGTTGTAATTATATGCATCGGGATAGTCTTAATTACGAAATTAATTAATAGATATATCTTTGGTGTGTAATAACTAACTAAGTGAAAATGTAAAAATAAAAATAAAAATATATGGTTCTTGATTTCGAAGTTGAGGTATCATTTTCTTCTCCCGACAAGTGGAGAACAGAAAAGAAAATAAGCAATTTTGTCAATGAGAGATGCATGTACATAATATTCTGTATGATTATCAAATCTGACCAATATTATTATCACAGAAAATTAAAAAAGAATATTTTTGGACAGATACGTAGACGACCCACTCGTAGAAAATGGGTATAATAGTTACTACACATGTATTAAAATGTCCCATTTTCAGATTTTAGTGTTGCAAACTTTCTAGCGCCGCATAAATAGTAACATATAAATGCACACTATAAAGTTCCTATCCCAAAAGCTTCATTTTGTCATTTCACATCAATTTATACCGTTAAAAATATATATATATATATATATATATAAGAGAAATTAATGGATTTTATTTAAAAATAAATAAACCAGTATATTTAAGTACAATTTTAACCTACGTTAGTGTAACTTAAACTAATTGATGAGATGGCAATCTCTTTAAAAAAAAAAGAGTTTTATTGATGTAAGATTTAAAAGATAATTTAATTATCGTTTCTGGGCTCGAAAAGATGAATCTTCAATCTAAGATCTGAAAAATGGAAATATTATTAATATCTAGTATTGATTTAAGATTTTTTAGGAATTTTCAATTTCTAAATCATATTTCGTCAATTATGTCTTGAATCAATAATTAAACTAGTACACTTTTCTGGGCATTTTTTGAGGGGAGAAATTTGAGTTTTTTTTTTTTTTTTTTTTTTTTTTTTGTGGTAATAATATTGTTGAATTAAAGGGAAAATAGAGAGAGGACTGTTGATTAAGACGGGGTGCCGCAAGTTAAGACCAAAACTGAGACAGCTAGTGGAAGCGTTGCGGCTCAGAAGGGTTGGGTCCCTTTTCATCAGATGCATTTCACAAATAATTCCCCCTTCAATTATAAACATTTTTAATACAGTCCCAACATTTTACCAACCATCGAATCATTCAGTTTGAGATATTTCTTCTTAAAATAATTAATAATATCTCATCTCCTTCTTGCTATAAAGATTTTGGAAAATTCTCCAATTTTTCAAATCAACCAACCTAATTAATTTGTGTCACAAATACAAACATATTTTATAGGAGTTTTATCGATCCAGGACATGAAAGATGGTTTAATTATCAATGGAGAATCCAAAAGATTAATTCCCAATTCAGGACCAGAAAGATCACAAAAATTCTCAATCCAGGATCCGAAAGATCATAAAATTCTCAATTCAGTACCTCAATATCAGGTCATGTATTGAGAATTATTTGATCTTTCAAGTCCTGGATTGACAAATCATCTTTCGGGTCCTGAATCGATAATTAAATTATCTTTTGAGTGTAGAATCCACAATACTCCTATTTATTTTGTCAATTATATTAGTACCTTTTTTTTTTTTCATTTGTTAGAGGGTTGAAATATTTTCTTGTCTTCCCAAATTGCCCCCCATTGAGGTTTAAGTGATTGAGCAGTGAGATTGGAACCGCAATATTTTTTTACCATAACATATTATGCTTAATGAATAAAAAGTAATATATATATATATATATATATAGAATATTTAATATTTGAACTTTGATTCGTGCTTTATTTCGAGTTTTTAATGATTTTACCTTCTAACCTATCCTTTATTTATTTAGTTTGATTTTGGATGGAATATAAACGAGTGTATGATTTTTTTATATTAATGTTGTGATGTATGAAATTATAAATTGTTAAAAATATTAAATATATAAATTAATATTTGCTTGAATGGGACAAGCAGTTGAGGCATATTTTTGCTATATTTGCACACAGAAAAAATAAATCAATGATTAATAATTATTTAGGGGGCAGAATCAATGGAAAAATGAGTATATACGAAAGTGGACAAACAAATACTTTTCCATCAGATTTCGCTACCGCCTAAATTTTGTTACCCCAACTAAATTTCACACCACCTTAAAACCTTCTTTTCCAAATTGATTTCATTTTTCCGAAATATTGCTTTCAGTTATCAGTTATCTCACAGAAATGTTCCCTACCACCGTAGGTATATGCTATGTGAATGATAGAGTAAATATTATTTGTAGGTGTGTGAATTATGAAAGGGTTACAATTGGAAGAATACTTGAGATGAAGATGCAATAAGATCTTTTTTTCAATATTTTTTTTAGAGAAAAATCCTCAATTTACAATGACCACCTCCGATTTATAGGGGAGTCCTTTCATGTTTACAAGGTAGGTGCCTTTAGTCATGGGAAAGATAGTTATTTCCCTTTCGATTTTAGTGATAATTGGGTCGAATCCTGCTCCTTATAGAGTGTTTCTTGAACCAGTTAAATGTCCTATACAAGAGATATTTCGGTTGGTAATTCAGATGATCAAGACGTCAAATCAAGTTGAGTGTTGTGCGTTAGGTCACTCGATCGGATCATTTATTGGTTTGATCATACGCCCGGATTAACAATTATCGTACCAATTGCCTTTGATTTCTTCATCAGATCACATTTATCCATAAATAGACCTAAAATGGACTTTATCATTTTAGGGTTCAATATTACTCCACTTACTTAGTGGTTAAAATAACCTTTTATTCACGGCAGACATTGAAGCATATCTGATGTATGAATATCAATCTTTACATTGATCAAAATCTAAAGTCTCGGATTTATTCAATTTTTGAAAATTCATTTTCAATTGAATTAAATAAGTATTTTGCAAATACTAAAAGTGCAAGATCAAGTAGTTAAATACTTCAATGTATTATTTACTATTTACTAGCTATAAATTAAATACACGATAATTGTGGGACTAGCATTTTATTGCATCCTCGAGTAGTTAAATTGTATGATCATCAATTCCTAAAACCTTAAATGTGAATCGCCCTTGCTTATTTAATTAATCCACTAATTAATATCGACCATCAACGCTGTCAGAAATTTATTCTTTATTTAATTGACCTCATTATTTAATTTAATTTAATTTATCTCACATTAAATCCCGCAAATAGAATTTCGCAGCTTCTAGGAGCGTCACATTGGGGGTCATAATTTAACTTATATATATTATATATACGTACGCTTCGGTATTAAATAAATCAAATATTTAAGGTATGGACTATACATTATTTAATAATTAATGAAGGTCAGCAATAAATGTTATTTAATATTACCCAGCTTATCAAGGCCTCATGTTTATAGTTCACTGTGACATGACATGGTATTGACCCCTACTTTCATTGCCCTATGCTCTCTTTCATTTAATATTCTCCCACATTTTCTTTTTATTAATGCTGCAATAAAATTAAAAAATTCATTAACTTTACTTCTATTTAATTACTCAATAACATAACGTATAATGAAGGTGATTAGTACTCGTTCACATACTCAACTTTCATTAGTAATATTTAAATTTGTAATATATACTGGGAAAATATTCAAATATATCTCAAATTATTCTTATTTTTTCAAATTTATCCCAAACTATTATAAACTATGCAAATATATCAATTAAAAATTAATTTTATTGTCGAAAACTCAAATCAACAAATTAAATTTTTAGATTTGAATGTTAGACATATTATCTTATTGTGTATGACTTGGATTTCCAACATTACAGTTGACTTTCCGTTGATTGGAAAAAAATAGTTTATGATATGTTTACATAATTTTAAATAATTTAGGACAAATTTAAAACATTTGTATAATTTAAAATAAATTTAAAAATGTGTATAGTTCGGATATATTTGAACCTTTTGCCATACATATTCAATCATAAAATACACTATATTCATCGAAATGAGATATTTTAGGTAAAAAAAAACACAAGTGGATCGCATTATAAATTTATAATCTAGTCACTTGCCTAATTATAGTTGAAATACTATTTTTGTCCCTTCTTTTTAACGTGATATTCGATTTCTCTTTTAAATTTTTATAGTCCACTTACATTTTGTTAGAAAAGCTTATGCAGTGTCGACGAGCTAGAGTCTTACATGGCCTACATTGCCTCAGCTCGAGAATTAAATTCCACTATTTTAATTAATTAATTAATGTAACAACAACAACAAATAAATAAATGAATAAATACGTACACCCACATAATTGAGATAAAAAGGTTAATTATGCAAAAATCCCTATACATCTATTGCATGTATATTACCGGCTGAGTGGCTCTACGCCGCAATAAATAAAAACAATTATAATAATTAATTAATCCCATAACTCATTCATCACAATGTAGGTTTATAGTTACTAATCTATGCTTTAGGCCTCCTAACCACTTTCTTTTCTTTTGGTGCATGCCATTTTCTCTCACTTGCTAATCAAAACACAATATACCTTATAAATGTATTTGTGTGTGTGTATATATATATATATATATATATATATGTTTGTATGTATATTTCTGCATGTAATTAATAATTGGTGGGTGTTCAAAGCCTCGGTCGGTGGAGATGGGGCTCCACTGTTTTGTCCGCCTCTGGCTTATATTCAACACCCAAAAAGAAAAAATAAAATTAAAAAGCTAAAAAGAAAAAGGGAAAAAGAAAAAAGAAAAAAGAAAAAAACAGCTTGCTTGCCTGCCGCATTCTCTCCCTCCTCCCACCAAACGATACATACACACACACACGCACACGCGGAGAAAACACACACACACAAGTACTACGCATACAGCCTTTTTTTAATACAGATATACGATATACTCATAATATATATATATATATATATATACACCTATATATATAGTAGCTCTAGTGCTGGATTGCGATCAACACTAGTTTCTTCTTGCATCGACATTGAGCATTTAGGAGAGAAGATTCCCTCCTTCTCTTAGCCTCAACTATGGCTGAGCTGCACCATAACTCAGAACCCGAATGTAGTAACACTACGGGCTCAAACTCTGCCTCGGGCTCGGGGAATAAGCTGAAGAGAGCCCGTGATAGCGACGACAAAGAAAGCTCTCACAAGAGAAGTAAAAGCGGCGGAGGCGGAGGCGGGAGCCCGCATGCAGTGTACAGAGGGGTGAGAATGCGGGCCTGGGGCAAATGGGTTTCGGAAATCCGGGAGCCCAAGAAGAAGTCGAGAATCTGGTTGGGAACCTTCGCCACCGCCGAGATGGCGGCGCGGGCGCACGACGTGGCTGCGCTGGCCATCAAGGGCAGCTCCGCCATCCTCAACTTCCCGGAGATATCGGGCCTCCTGCCCCGGCCCGCCACCTGCTCCCCGCGCGACGTGCAGGAGGCGGCCACCAAGGCCGCGCAGATGGACCATCTCGGCCGCGACTCGCCGTCGTCGCCTTCTTCGTCCTCGTCGGTGGTGGCCGGCGGCGCTTCGTCGTCGGAGGATGCGTCGACGCCGCCGGAGGATCTGGGGGAGATAGTGGAGCTGCCGAGCCTGGGGGAGTCGATCGGGCTGGGACAAGACGATTTCCTGTTCGCGGCCGATGTGGGATGGGATTACTACATCAATCACCCATTGCTGGATAGTTTAGAGGATTGTGGGCTTTTGTTGGAAGAAAATATGGTGGTCGATAGTTCCATGTCTGCAAATTTTCAAGGCCTGTTATGGAATTACCATTGCTGATCAAAGTTGACCTTAGTGGTGTGCTTATTTCTTTGCTTCTCTCTCATCTCTCTCTCTCTTCCCTTTCGAGTTTTGACCGTTTTATTTGCCGATCTTCGTCTCTTTCTTATTTTTCGAGTCTTTTCCAATACAACAAGACCCCAAATCTGAGTAGGGCATCACACTCTCCTCTCTCTCTCTCTCTCTCTCTCTCTCATTAGTAAATTTCTATTTGATTTAAGGGTTGTAATCATGCATAATTGCATATAGATAATCATGAATGTACAAAATGTCTGTTACTGCCATTTAATTAGTAAATGAAATGAGCTGCTTTCTCTTTGAATTTGATGGATAAGATCCAAACTGAGTTGTGGGATTCTATTAAATGGTACTTACCATAAAACTAGAAGAACAAATATATAGCTTTTAATTTGGTGGGAGTCGTCACTTTTCTGCAAGTATTAAATGGTCATTATAAATGATAATTACTCTCTATCTACACTACTAGTACAACTTACTGTATTGTGCTTCTGAATCTCTTTCTCTTCTTTATTTTATTTGGGTTTTTTGTAATAATTATGCTTTTTTTTTTGGAGTTATTTATGGTTGTATAGTAAGAAGGGTTGGTTGGATTGTACTGATTCTCTCTCTCTCTCTTTTTTTTTTTTTTTTTTTTTTTTTTTTTTTTTTTAAGGAGGTCTGCAGCTTGCTTCTCTATATAATTATGTGCACAAACACATTTGTACTTGATATACGCTATAAATGTATGTATCATTCATCAACGATGAATTAATTTTTCTGTTGTCGATTCTATACATACCCGAAATCATATATTATAAAATTACAAATACATAATGGGATATGGATTTGAATCACCAAAAATTATTAATATAATACCTACTAGTATACGAGATTCGAGGGATCTATCCTCAAGTTTTTATGTTTTGGGGTTTTCACCCAAATAAAAGTGAAGAGTAATTATAGACAACAACTTTGATTAATTATATATAATTTTACTAAATCGCACATAAATATTATAAATTAGAAAGATGGACCAGACTCCGGGGCCTCCTTTATTAGAAAGGATGTGGGTATTCCCTACATTTTCAAATGGGCAGGACTTAAGAAATATGGCTAATTATAATTTATAGATATTATAATAAATATTAAAATGTTACATTCCATGCATATATATAACATATAACGGCTATAATAACTCCCATAAAAAAACCTGGGATTTACTGAAAAGTTTGGTAATGATTTACATTTCAGAATTAATCAGTTCATTCAATGATATAATATAGTAATCAAACTATCAAAGATTTGAAATAAGTAGATTAAGAGGTGGGGGAAAATAAGATAATTGTTATCGCCAGGGACAAATTGGTGAAGCCCAATAGTGCGATACTGTGCGGCGGCAATAATTAGGGCGTGGATATAGTAAAATAGGCATATGTACAGTTTGACTCTGCTCACTTCTCTTTCTGGAACTCAATATTCTTTTCACCACTCTCCTTTACTTCCAAAAAAAATCATTATTTTATTTTATCCATACCCCAAAAAAAAAAAACTCTCCAATCAATCAAACTTAAAGTTATTAAATAATTACAGAACAAACTCAAGTTTGAGAAATTCAATATGAAAAACAATATTGAGTAAGAGTCTGCTACTATCAGAGGATAAGCCTGCATGCATTTCTCCTGTCTCTCTATATGTGTGTGTATTATATATAAAAATATGTATATTGCACATCTATAATTCTGATGGGCTATATGTAGTTAGACAAATAATGTTAATTAATTTCACCACAATTATGTATTTTTTTTATATATACGTAAAATCATCGTACTTGATTTCGAATATATTCACAATCGCTATTTACTAGTCACAACTTGGGAATCTAGTAATCTAGAAATAAATAAAACTAGGTCACCTCAAGGAATGGTGTGTGTTACAGAGGCCAAGCTTTAATTCTAGGGCCATATGCCATGTTCTCTCTATTGAAATCTTCCTTCTATTCATATATATGTGTGTCACACTTTTTGATTTGATGTTCCATACATACATATATATATATATATATATATATATATATATATATATATATATATATATATATAGGGAGTGGATCCTATGCTAAAATGTTGTTTGTGCTAAAATGCTAATGATGCTTGATTAGTTAGTATTTTATGCTTGTTTAGTTATTATATTATGCATCATTGAATTTCATAACCACCCACATCAAAATGAATAACTTCCAATCCAAAAAATTCAATCTTGACCATTCATCCATCCAAATCAATGGTCTAAGATTTATTCCTATTTAACATCTTTTTACTTTTTAGCATTTGATCTCTTCCCTATATATATATATATATATATATATATATAAATATACATGTATTAATCTGCATTTCATTTATAATAAGTGATATATGAAAACAAATTATAGAAAATCAAATTTAAAAAGGCAAACTAAAAGGAATTATAATTATAACATAATTATAATTATATTTTTTATTAACTACATATATAAGAATTAAATAGTGAATATATTCAAGATTTTACTTACAAAAGTGCAGTATAAAATAAGAATGGGGTGGAATTCATACTCTAAAATAGAAAATTCTATTCCACTTCAGAGCATGCATGGTTGAAGATGCGCTCAAACTTGTGTGTGGTTTTTCTTTATTTATACTTTTTAACTTTTCACTTTTTAGTTCCATATCAACATATTTATATATATATATATATATAGAGGAGGGATCATGTAAAAAAAAATTCCTCTGTGAGAAAAAAGAATGAATCATATCCATCATATCTAAAAAAATCAATGGTTGATATTGAATCAAGCAACAACTAAAGCACAATCAAACAACATTGCAATCAAGCAACGACCTGAATACAATCAAGCAATGTCGTGAATGAAATCAAGCATCTTTCTCATTTTCTCACGTTAAGATTTTTCTCACTGGATCCATTCCCTCTATATTTATATTTCACTTTCTCTCTCTTTAACCCTGCATTAATTCTCAAATAGATAGTAAGTGTTTATCCAATTTTCAATCTTAATATTATACATAAATAATAATATGGTGATAAACTAAAAGAATATATATATATGAAATAGAGAAATGGAAGCATAGAAGGGCCCCCTCCCCCTCTCTCTGGGGGCTGGCGTAGACAAAATCGCAGGTGGTAAGAAAAATGTGTGGTGTATCGAAACGCAGCGTTGCAACCACAAACACAATGCCCATCTCCACCTACAAACACTCCATCACTATTTGGAGTAGACAAGTTTTTCAATTTTCATGGCTCCAGAGTCATCGTACAGGGTTTGGGGCTCCGGTTTCGGGTCCGGGCTTATTTAATTCGGATCCATACCCTAACATGGTATGTATAGCTCATATTAATTAATATCCCAATAATATCAGTCACGGATTAATTAATATCTTCGTTATAAAAATATTTATGGTGAATAAATTATAGTCAGATTTCCCATCCATTGATTGTGTCAGAAATTCATGCATGAAATTGAATCAGTGTTTGTAAAAGAAATATATTTGAGTTGTGGAGATGAAATAATATTTATATAGGGCATGGCATGTGTGGTAAATGTGGTGTAATGATTTAACTAGCACATGAGGTGTTTGTCTTAGCTTATTTACAAAAATATTAAATGCATAAAAAAATGTAATAAATATCATGAGCATGCATGTATAATTGAATTAATATATCAAATTAATTGACTATTAATTCATAAATTCATATATGAACCATATAAAAAGCTCCAAACTCTAATGATTTGACAATCATTTAATTTTATGGGATGTTGTAGAAATGAATTTGTTTATATATGGATATCATGAAACACCAATAATTCGACAGCGAGTTTTTTTAAAGGGTTGTTGGAATTTCAGCGATCACCTTAATTAGTCTTAATTTAGTTTTTGATACGGACAAGACATGCATGTATATAATTCAAATAAAATAATAAATAAATAGTAAGATGGTGAATGGAGATATAATGTGAATATTGGTTGGTAGCTACAACAACAATATTTTATTATTTTATATGTAGAGCAAGAGCAGCATCATCATTACCTAACAATTTGCCCATAACTAATAATCCCTACCCATTTGTGGAAAAAATATGAATGTGGATTTTTATTTTTTTTATTGATTTCTTTAATTCCACTTGGATACATAAAGCAAATTTTGAGATAAAATAATTTCATTATTTTTATTGTGAGACGAATTTAATGAAATGATGTGTTTCTTTATTGCAAATGATGTTTTTTTTTATTACAAATAATGTAATTTTTAAAAATAAAATAATATATTTAACTTATTAAAATAATGTATTAAGATGAGACCGTCTCTCAGGGACCAACTCCCTCATTTGATTATAGCTACTAATTTTCTTCTCAAAAAAAAAAAAAAAAAAGCTACTGATTTTAGTTTTGTGTGTGTGTATTTTTGCCTACTAAAATAACTGAACATTTATTCCGAGTTTCCAAAATATCAGCCCTTAATTATATATGTATTTATATTACAAAAAAAAAAATCAAAATTTGGACTTTTCCCAAGACTTAATTTAGCCTCTGTTTGTGGTGACATAAGTATATTTCTCGGAATAAAAATTCAAAGTTAAGTGAAAGTTATTTGTTTTTTTTTAGAAAAGGATTGAAAGAATTTCACTTCAATCTATGAGTTGACTTATCATAATTACACATTAATTGAAAAACTAGGTTAGTTGGACTAATCTACGAATTAGAATTCAGAAGTAAATCTTAATTAACACGATTTTTTATTAAAAAATTAAGTTAATTTTGTACCATATTAAACATCGCCAATTGATTTTGTAGCACCATTAAAGTTAGTTTTGGTTTTCTTCATATATTTGTGTACATCATCAATAATTTGTTTATTTAAGTTATTATGTATGTGTAAATTAATAATATATATATATATATATATATATATATATATATATAGGAGAGATCATGTAAAAAAAATCCACATGTGAGAAAAAAGAATGAAATATGTCCATCAGATCTAAAAAAATTAATGGTTGATATTGAATCAAGCAACAACTAAAATGCAATCAAGCAACAACTAAAGCACAATCAAGCAACATTGCAATCAAGCAGCCACCTGAATACAATCAAGCAATGCCGTGAATGTAATCAAACATCTTTCTCACTTTCTCACGTTAAGAGTTTTCTCACTGGATCCGCTCCCTATATATATATATATATATATATATATTCTCGAAATATGTCTAAGAACTGAATTATTATACATGTAGGTGATAAATCTTCCCTCATTTTTAATTAGTTTATTTAATATCTTCATCGTCGTACATAATCTTGAACAAAAATTGGATTTATATTTGAATAATTTGCAAAATGTTTAAAAATATTAGGCAGAGATCCAATTGGGATATATATGTGTATGAAAAAAGGTGAGACTTGGACCAAATATTTATTAGATTTTATGTCCAATAGGTCCAATTCAGTTATGCACAAGATTCATATAACCCTTTTCTGAAATTCTCTATTTTTTTTTCTTTTCAAAACAGACAACTTTAAAAAAAAATTGCTTTTTACCTAAAAAGAAAAATCCATTTCTAAAGATGTGCTAAAGAGTATATGAACTTAAATAAAGTATACGAGAACTATTAGTTTTTAATTAATTAAAGTACTCCCTCCATCCCATTAGTGTAGTCCAAATTTTTTTTGGCATGAAAATCAATTTACACTCAGTGTAGTGTAATTAATATTTTATTGATGAGTGAGAAAAAGTTTGCAATTTTAGAAAAATGGATGGGACAAACAAAAATGGGAAATAAGACTACTCATGTGGGACGGAGAAAGTACTATTTAACGGGCATACATTTATGCCGAATCTATACCACAAATGTCATGAGTTATTTAGTCAAACCATACATAAAAAAGGACTTTTATCAATTCAGGACTCGAAAAATAGATTAATTATCAATTCAGGATTCAAAAAATTAATTCTCATTTCAGAACCTGAAAGATTACAAAAATTCTCAATTCGTGACTCGAATGATCATACAATTCTCAATCCATGATATCTCAATATCAGGTCCTTGATTGAGAATTATTTGATCTTTTGGATCCTGAATTGCTAAATCATCTTTCGAGTCTTGAATCAATAATTAAATTATTTTTGGGTCCTAAATCGAAAATCTCTGTTATACCACAACAAATAACTGAAGTTGTACTTGGGAAAAAAAATAAGGGTGATTCTAAACACAGCCTTCTTTTTTCTCTTCACAACCCTCATAAAAAATCAAAAAAAATATCTTCCAATTATGTCTTTTTAATTTTAATTAAAATATATGACATATTCAATTATATAATTTCCTAGAATAAAGCCCAAAACCCCATAAGATTTAGGATATCATCTTCTTCTCAAAATAAAAATATATCTACACTCTCGTTCTTTTCTACAGTGTCGGCGCAGAAATCTGTATATTCTTCTACCTTACACAATGATTTGGTGGTTATATGCTCTACAAAATTTACAAATGTTTGTTTCTATTGTTTTTTATTTAAATTCATTAAATTATTTTTGTCATGTTGTTTTCTTCCACTCTCTGGGAACCAAAACTTCATTAAGTCGCCAGCATTCACCTCAGACGAATACAAATTGCTAAGAATCATTTGTTTTGCTCTTCAATTCAGCTTGATCATGCAAATCTATGACCCCATCAGCTTCCAAAAACCGACTCAGATGCTTACCATCCAAATGTTGCTGGAAAAAAAAATCAATTTAAAAACAATGATAAATACAACTCCTCCACGACTCTGCTGCCACACACAAATTCACTATTTCCCCAAAAAATTAGTTTTTGCTTGGAATAAACGCTTATAGGTAAACATTGTGTATTTATCCCACTCAAAGATACACAGAAGAAGTGGATTGGCAAAGCGGAGGTAAAGTGCTAATTAGAGAAGAAACACCAACTCTCTCAATTGGAGGCGCATAGAATTGGACGTGTAGAATGTAAATTTTGGTGGCTTTATTTAACAGATATTTATGGATACTTTATTTATGGATTTTCATTTGAATATAATTTTTTAATTCAAATTATAAGGACATAGTTGGAAGATTATTTTTTTAATTTTTTATGGGGCTGTGAGGAGAAAAAAGAAGGTTGTATTTAGAATCACCCAAAAAATAATGAGTGGAAACCTTAAATAGCCTATTTGACTATATTAAAACCTTAAATAGCCAATATTATATACACAATCAAGAATTAGCCATTTTCCAGAAATATCCCCGTTTTTCAGATTTAATAATATTTTTTAGTTTAAATATTTTTATAAAAACAAAAACACAATATAAAAAAAATTTACCAACTCACATAAAATATATTTAATTTTTTATTTATATTAAAATAGTTTTAAAGAATTCAAATTATTTGAAGAAAGTAATTAAAAGTAAAATTTATTGACTCACTATATTATATCCCTAATTGGGAAGGATGAACCCTAGGTTGAACTTATAAAATTAATTTAATTTATAAAAAAATAAATTTTTAATAAATAAAAATTATAAAGTAATTAAATAAAAATTAATAATTTCAGTTTTTCATAAAATTCAAAACCATACAAATATTAAATCAATAATAAGGATATTTTGGTCTATTTTCATTATTTTGGCTATTATTTGAATGTGTAGATAAAAATGATTATTTAAGGTTTTTATATAACCAAAGTGGCCATTTTCATATATTTCCTCAAAAATAATTCAATGATTATAATTTGTACATGGTAAAGAAATCTAAGATAAATTCTCTCATCCTCATTTTTCCTACACGTACATACAACCATAGATTTGGCCCAATCAATGTAGTTTATATAAATAGATTTCTTCCCGCGTGTTGTGCGATTTATATGTTTATTTAATAAATTATAACAATATTTTTATTTTTAAAATTATATATATATATATATATCATAATTATGATAATTGAAAATTTTGAGGTAAGCAAGTGATATTTTAGATGAGGAATAGTTTTAAAATGACTAGTGCAGTAGTGTCTATGGATATGCATATGAATTGACGAATGAACCACCGCATAAAAGATAGATTAGAAAGAGATTTTAGTGCTGTATCTTTCATAGGGGTAGGGGGTAAAAAATATAGGACCTTTTAATAAATAGAAATAAAAAATAATAATTCTAGTTTGTAATAATTATGAGCTGTGTTTTCAGAGTTTGCGGCTTTGAAGGAAAGGTTGTTGAAATAAATGTGGAATATTTTGGGACCATCAAAATTTCATTCCATATATTTCAGGAGATAATCATCCACCACTTGTTCAATTGAAAGCAGCAACGTCGGCAATTTTATAAACAATCATTATTTTTATATAAATGGAAACTGATTTCAACTGTTAATTCGCTCAGGATGTAGTGGTTAAAATATCTTATATGTGATTGAAAGATCACAGATCCGAAATCCCACAAAGACATTTGGGTGTTTGAATTTTTAGATTAATGTACACTTATTAACAAAAAAATGTGTTAATAGTGAAAATTTGTGAGGCTAATTTAAATAAAAGTACTAGATAAATTTAAATAGAGGAATAAAAGATAACTGAAATAAATGCTTGATAAAAAGTAGAGTTCAAAGATTTTGCTTTTATTTACTGTATTTAATATTTTAATTCAATGTGTCTTTGTATCATAATTAAATGAAGAGTCACAATGCTTCACCCGAACTAGCTCCTCGAACGCACGTGCCTTTTTACAACGAGCTAATTTCCTTCTTGTTTTAATACGCCCCGAACCTTTTGGTTCTTTGACCGAGTTCGAGCTGTTTTACCGAGTTCGAGACTCATAGCTCGAACTCCTAAATCCTTTCTTTTTGACTTTCTTCTTTGATGAACCTGAAAAATGGACTTATTTATTTTTTGGTCGTAACAAGATGCTATCAACCTCCTTTAAATTTTTACGTGATAAAAATATTCCGATCTCTATTCATTTTCAGTCCCATCACACTCTCCTCTCATTAAACTAACACACTTATTTCCAAAATTGAAATTTCTTTTGATTTGGAGGTTCAAAATTCACCCCAAAGTGTATATAGATTTGCCAGTGTCTATGAATACGAGAGAATTCCAAGAAATTGATGGACAATTACAATAGCATGAGTATATGCGTATGTATATATGTATATATAATATATTACCAAGTTCTATCACTGATGAAAGAAAATCACATAGATAACACAACCTTCCAATTAAAATTAAAAGGAAAGAAAAATAGAGATTAATGTTGAGCAATAATTCAAGCAAAAAAAAAAAAAGAACACATTTAATGAAATTCTTGGACGTAATCAGATGTGAGTCGTACAACTTCGTTGTGTACAACGAAGTCTCAAACACGTGGACAAAAATCATACTGTTTATAAACTATATGATTAATATTAGATCACTATTTCTGGTCAACCAATATATTCATTTTTTAGGGTAAAAAATTGAAGAAATTTGAGAATTCAATAAAAGAAAAAAACAATAAAGCTTGGTCTAGGGTCCCATCGCGATTTTATTTGATCCTTCAAAGAAAATATTATTAACTAAGTGATGAGATGTCGCCTTCATTATTTTCTGTCACAACTTTTGCATCTCGCCATTATTAAATTTAAATTATTGTAGTTAATTAAATCAATAAGCTTGGAGATTTATGGGTTTCTTTTTTAAAACTTTTAGGGGGCGTTTGGTTGGTGGGTTTCAGAATGAGGGAATGGAATGATTTCGAAACCCACTGTTTGGTTAATGGGTATGGGAATGAAAAAATGGGAATGATACCCAAATACTTGGGAATCACCAAAACCCTCCAAAATGGTGGGTTTTCATTTCATTCCCATATCTCATTACCAAAATTATTTATTTCATACTATTTTATAATTATTTTCTTATTTATTTATTTTTATAATATACTTCTAAAATATTTTGATAATTATATTATTTTGTAATATTATATTAAAATAATAATATTATTATATTAATCATTTATTTTTATCTTAATTTATATTTTATAAAATAAATAAGAATATAAAGATATTATTTATTTATTTTAATATGGTTATATTTTCTTAATTTTTAGTTATTTATTTCTTATTTTTTAATTCATCTTATTTATAATTATTTTCTTATTTATCTACTTTTCTTTTTATAATATTTTTGATAATTGTATTATTTATAATATTATATGTTATTATAATTATATATTATTTTTTAATATATTATAATAATAATAATAATATTATAAAATCAATCATTTATTGTGTATCTTAATTTTATATTTTATAAAAGAAATAAGAAGATAAATAAATTATTTATTTATTTTAATATGATTTTATTTTGTTATTTTATTATTAAATTAATTATTATTTGTATAACAATTTAATTTTCTTATAAATTTATAAACTTAAAAAATAAATCATTAGAATTGAAAATGATTCCAAAACCCATCTAGTAAACCAAACATCAGAATTGAGAATGATTCCCAAAAATCAAACTCATACTCATTCCCTCTACTATCAAACTCATACCCATAGTGATTCCCGACAGTTAAACCAAACGCCCCCTTAATTAGCAGACATAATTAATAACGCGCAAATCGGAATGTGTGTTGTTTCATAGTTGTTAGGCAAATCATGTGGGCCCATGCATGTTATTAGACACTTAATCTTAAGTTGCTAACTAACTTTTTAATTAGTCATTAATGATTGACTTACTCTTGAGCAGAACCAAAACGTTATCCCTTTCTACTAATCTTTCTTCTATTTCTAGTATTAAAAAACTATTTTTCTTATAATCTTTCATTTAAAATTCTTAATTAATAACTCTTTATAAACAGAATGTATATAAATAAATAAATAAAAGAATGAGGTAGATGCATGATCAGCATCTCAATTATCAAAGCTGATCAATTATTAAGATTCCAGAAATTATTTTTTAATAGCTACAAAAATTAAGACATAAGTGCCAAAACTTCAACTGCGTCATTATTCATGATGTGCTATATGATGTACGGCATTTTATCTTGATCAAATCAAATAAACCCACTATTCCTTAAATGCCAAGTTTACCCCCATAACAATAATGAGGCTATTTATATTTATATGTTAGTAGTTACTCCCTTCGTTCCAATTATATGGTCAAGTTTAATCTTGCATGTTTGTAAAAAGTTATTTAATATTTAAATAATTTTTCAACATTACACTTATTTATATCATTTTATTAAACCCTCATTTTTATAATATTACATTTAATATTCTCATTTTCCAAAATTTATTACCAGATAAAAACAATACCAAATATAGAAATTGGACCATATAATTGAGACATCCTGAAACACTAATTCGGACCAAATAATTGGAAGGGAGAGAGTAATATATTTGGAAATTTGTAAAATGTCACTATTCTAATTATCATTTATGCCATTAAACTCAACTCTTATTTTAAAATTTTATTATAAAATCATTTTTGAGAAAATTTCTCACACATAAAAAAACCCCACTTAGATACGATCGACTTTATTAAAAAAAAAAAGGCAAAAACTTGCGTTAGGCAGGTCTAAACGGTTTAGGCGTGTTTTATCCTATCTGTTGGGGCCAGGCCCATGAGTCCAAGCCCAATAGACAAGTCGGCCCGCGCAAACAAGTCCAACTCGTAAAGCTAGCCCACCAACATCAACAAGACACTGAAAATCCGCCCCAAGTCAAGGCCTCGCTATCGATGAGCGAAGAGCCTCGCCGTCGAGGAGTCATAAGGGTCGATATCGAGGAGTTCCAAGAAAGGAAACCCTAGCTCATTGGCGGCGCCCGATCGTTGAAGGCCCTAACCTCCTCCGAAAGACCCGCGAACGGTCCGATAGTTGCGGCGAGCCGTTACTGTTCGACGGCTAGGGTTAGCTGCTGCCTACCTGCCCCTATCCTGTCTATAAATAGGGGCAGAAGGCTCGTTTTTTGGATCAATTCTCGGATAGCAAAACATAGCCGTAACTCTGCCGAAATCTATACAGATTCTTTTCATTATCAGGTGTGGTTATATTAGCGTTATTTCTTTTACAGCGTATACGATTTCTGACCTTTAATTCCCGTTTGTTTTCTCCAATTGTCGTTATTATCTGTGATTACTTATGAAGTTCTAAGGGCTCCATTTTCCCGTGAAAACGAACCTCAACACTATCCAAATGGGTTGACCAATCCCAAATAGGGTTTATTAACCCCAATTATGGTATATTATATGGACTTGGGCTTGGGTTAATGGATAAAACCTACTTAAATCGTTTAGGCCTGCCTAACCCAAGACCTTCCCTAAAAAAAAAAGCCAAGTGTGACTTGATTAATCTAATTAGCAATTTAAGATTAAAAAAAGGAATAAAGATGTTGATAATTAATCAATCAAATTACAATTAATTGAAAGGCACTTGCGTGACGTGGATCATGCAGAACTAATCATTGTTATTACATAATGACTACTTATTGTTAACGACAAAATAATATACCATATTATATTGATTAATATTGAATTAAGTGTGAAATCCAAAGATTAGGAGAATGAAGGGGTGAAGCTGCCGACGAATTAAAGGGGAAGCGTGTGAGGTGGGGTTAGTGAAAAGCCAAGATTTGGAAGCAGGTGGAATGAGTCACATCTGCATTTCAATTTTATTTTAAATTTCAAACGTTGAAAATGAGAAGGCAATTATATGCATATTTTGATTTTGATTTGGAGGTGGGGTTGGGGCGGTCAGCGGTGGATGTCGATGCCCTGTTGGTGAGGAGCATCATAGGCCCCTCCCTATTTCCAGTCACATTCTATTTTGCTACTAGTTCATTTGTGTGTGTGTGAATATATATATATATATATATATACATGCATGTATATGTACGTATAAAAATACATATAAAGGATGAATGCACGTGCGCCCGACTAGCTAGTATGAGTAGTCGTCTTCCCTTTTGATTAAGAAAATCTATTTCGTTGTCGTAGACATATTTGTTGGTCGGAGGTGGCGACCATATTTGATGACAGCGAGAATCTAAGATTGGTCATCTCACTAAAGCTAAATCTTAATTAACAACTCATGTCTGTAATTTCCCTTCTATTTCGTGCTTTTCAATATACAGGATGAAATATGCTTTCTATATTTTCATTTTGGGTATATAGAGAGAGAATGGATCCAATTGCATAAATCGATTATTAAATGCATTGAAAAAATTACGATAACAATGTATTTAAGCACCGTGATGATTATTTTCAAGTTACATTATCTACACAGACATAACCAGTAACCACTTTGCAATTTGATGTATATAGCATAAACACTTTGAATGCTTATTGTGAACACATATTCATGTATCAATGAAATAATGTGATAATATAATATTATTGTTGAGGTCGGACTCAAAGTAGGCCCAACATGCAGGCTTGAGGCAAGGCCTAGCAAACTGCCTCCTGAAACCATTGGGCATCAGCCCAGTTACCGAAGCAAAGCCCAACACCGTCGAAGCCCATCTAGCACGACAAGTTGTAGCCAACGGTCTGCCTGTCTAGATCAGCCATAACCGACCCCAAAAAATTTGGGATCGGCAACCGTCTAACACCACTCCAAAGAAGGGGGAGTAGTAGCGAGATTCCCGATCGGGCTAGGTTCGGCCTCGAGCTCTTCGATCGGCCACTCTTTGCGCCTATAAAAGGAGACTCCAGAGTTGTTTTCAGCATCCATTCTTACGCTGCCAAACTAAAGCATAAACTCTGTCAAAATATTTGCTCTTGTGGCTTGTCAACCGTCAAGGCCACTTCCTAGTGATTGTCGACCCCGCTTCGAACTAACCTACATTCCCTTCTTGAAGCTCTGAATCGATAAGCTTTTTTTGTCATTTCATCCACATTTATATTGTCGAAGGCGTGTTCTAGCAACTGTTCAACCCTTCACTGGACCGGTTTGTGTCAATTATTGTTCTTCATTTGACTCTCTTGCTGAGTTGCTAAGAAGTCGAGGCCCAATTTGATACGATCCCAAATCGTATCAAGAAAAGGGGCACTTCGAGCGGCCTCTTGCTCCACAGAAACGAGCTTTCGAGCAGCTCAAGCTCCAGAAATAGTAGGAAGAAGAACAGAGAGAGTAGACGAGAGGAAGGAGATAAAGTTTAATTCATTTCATCCATAATCCTTGATGCATTACAAAGCTATAAATATATAAGACATAAAAACCTAATTACTTGGGCCTAATATTATATTAGTTGGGCTGCAATATTGGACATAAGAAGTGGGCTTGTGCCATTATTTCCAGGTGTATCATTCCCCACCCCTTCAAAACCACCTTGTCCTCAAGGTGGAGGTACCAATATTGACGAAGTGGGGGCAAACAACCTTCTTTAAGAAATGAAGCACCAAAAACATCTCCTCCTGGATCAAAAACCCAATATGATTCTTGGACCATTTCAACATTTGCAGCCGTTGGAAATCCAACATCACTAACTTGTCGTTTGTCATACCCTTCAATAAGCTCAAAACCAAAGCACAATTGCTTGAGGCCTACCTCGTTACCCGGCTTCAGCTGGAGTCCAGTAATAGATATGGGAACCCTTCCTGGGTTAAAAGTTAGATGAGCCTCATTCATTCTCTGATCAAAATCCCCAAGAGAAACTGTAGTGAAAATCCCTTTCTTTGTCATATAAACATGAACCTTTTCTTCCCATAATTCATCAAGCAGACTCCTCATGTTCTTGTTAGCATCATTCTCGAAATGCAAATACACTTCCCTCATGAGCATTATGTAATCAGCAGCAATAAAAGTTGACCTCCCCTTGCATAAAATGTGGAACCAAACAACCTTCCAAACATCACCAACCAGTACAAGAGAATAGAGCTTATGAATTTTACCGAGAACAAAATAATTATGCTCAATGATCCTATTTTTCAGCTCGCATGCAAATATGTTGGGCAATGTTTGTCCCAAAAAATACTTAGCAATGAGCTCATCAAGAATTTTTACCGCAAGGTTGTCACCACCAGCAAGCTTATTTCTAGAAGTAAAGAACACATAAAGTAAATCATCACCCACCTTAAGTCTACAAATGTTGGAAGAATAATCTCCTGGATCAAAAACTTGCAGGGCCTCTTTTCTCTCATCATCACATGATGTTGTAACCAAAACCCCAAACTCTTCATATACGGTTTCTTCCAATAATCTGTGAAATTGCTTCTCCAAGGCCAAACCGACATTTATTTCACCACCAAAATTCAGATTCTCAATTTTTGCATCAATCCCGAAACTAAAACCCACTTGTTTTAGTCCTCCTATGACCCACTGTTTCATTCCTAGTTTAGCATCATCAGTTGCATAAGGGCAGATAATATCATCTTGGACATGCTTGTTCATGGGAATGTAAAGCACATTAAGCAAATCATTACCAACTTGAAGTTTGGAGATGTGGACAAAATTACCTCCTGGGTCAAAACTTTGGATAGCCTCATTGATTTCTTTTTTGACATACTCTGATGCTGCAGCTTGTAGCCTTTCCTCCTTCGAGTAGACATTGCACATTCCTCCCACAAAGATCGCCTTCTCGAAGTTCATGCACAAACCCATTTCATTGCAGTAGTTCAAAGCCTGTTTAGTCATTTTGTCGAACACCTTTTGTGCTGTAAAAAGAGGTGGAATTTCACCAAATAGTTGCGTCATTTGTAGTCTCTGTTCCTTCTCCGTGGCTAGCAATGAAGTAAGCTCCATGCTCGTATTAGTACCAGAAGGTGATGCTGTCACCTTAGCAACAATATAATTGTCTATGGGCTTCGAGTTCAACTTCAGCGGAGAGTCCTTCAAGGGTGCGGAGTTGATGTTAGAAACAACAATGTCCGAAACCTTGGCTTCATCTCTTTCTTGTAGAAGAGGAGATATTACTGAACATTGCACCTCCGATTCGTGCTTTTCTGAGCGCTGCTGCGGCAGTGATGAAGATGAAATAATTTGGGGTGAGACTTTCTTCTCCACTTCTTCAACTCGATCCTCCACATTTTTCATCAATCTTTTAAACACTGTTGTTGCGGAAGCGATAATAAAACAATAAACATAAATTGAGGAATATAAATGAAGGAAATAAAGAACACCAGAATTTAACGAGGTTCGGCACAAATTATGCCTACGTCCTCGGACACTACCAAAATATTTTACTAATGGAGAAAGAAGAGAATACAACTTATACTCGTCGATACAAGTATTATGTTTTAGTTGTGGGATGATTTACAAAGGGAGAGGAGGGCCCTATTTATAATATTGGCCCAAGGCCAATTTCCTTCCATCACCGATGTGGGATGGGGAAATTGCCACAAAAGTCAACAAATCTCCACCTTGGCAATTTCTCAAATCCAACCAAACAATCTCTTTTCTCCTGCAATATTGGTAGTACCTCCAAATGCACCTGAGGCGCTACCTTCAATTTTTCAAAACGTTTATCAAGTCCCATCACTGCTTCGACTTGGACTTGATTGTCGTCACAACAAGTGACAGCTTCATTGTAAGTTGTAGGAACATCACCAGCTACAATCAAAGACGCACACGCAACCATATCATCAAAGCGAGTAGGCTTCCTAATGGTCCTTCTTGGTCTGTGCAATGCAATTGACTCATGTTGCTGATGAAGCTCTTGATCCTCAACCACTATTTCTTCTCCTTCTACCATAGGAGAATCATTGACAACTTTGTCATCTTCTGGGACAATAATTCTTTCAAACTCCACCTTCTTAGGAGTCTCATCAACTTGCTCCACGTCCACCTTTCTCAACATGGTAGATTCATCAAAGGTGACGTCTCTGCTAAAGATTATTTTCTTCGACTCTGGACACCATAGACGATAGCCTTTTACTCCAGAGGTGATCCCCATGAACAAAGCTTTCTTTGCTCTCGGATCCAACTTCGACTCCTTTACATGGTAGTATGCAGTGGAACCAAACACATGTAAAGAGTCATAATCCATAGCAGGCTTCCCGAACCACACCTCCAAAGGTGTTTTCCCATTCAGAGCAGTTGATGGCAAACGATTGATGAGATGGCTTGCGTATGTAACAGCCTCAGCCCAAAACTGTCTGCCCAACCCAGCATTGGACAACATACAGCGAACTCTTTCCAGTAGAGTTCGATTCATCCTTTCTGCCACCCCATTCTGCTGTGGTGTATTCCTGACAGTGAAGTGCCTCACAATTCCTTCTTCTTGACAGACCTTCATGAAAGGATCACTTCTGTACTCTCCGCCATTATCCGTTCGGAGACGTTTGATCCTTCTGCCTGTCTGAGTCTCCACCATCTTCTTCCAAGTGAGGAAAACTCCCAACACTTCATCTTTTGTCTTCATCGTATACACCCAGACTCTTCGCGAGAAGTCATCAACAAAAGTAACATAGTAGTGTTTCCCTCCTAAAGAACTCGTCTTTGAGGGACCCCACACATCAGAGTGAACATAATCCAAAATTCCCTTCGTGTTATGGATTGATGTTCCAAATTTCACTCTTGTCTGCTTCCCCTTCACGCAATGTTCACAGAAATCCAACTTGCAGGTTCGAAGTCCCTTCAATAATCCTTGCTTCACAAGCAGATTCAAGGATTTTTCACCAGCGTGACCCAAGCGCATATGCCATAGCCTCGTTGCTTCTGCCACTTGATCGTTGGTGGAGGCCACTGCAGCTTCACCCACTACAGTTCTGCCAGAGTAGTGGTAGAGGTTGTTGTTCTTCCGGACACCCTTCATCACCACGCGTACGCCAGATATGACTTCCATCACACCATCTTTGCTTCTTATTTCGAACCCTTTTGATTCCAAGGTTCCAACAGAAATAAGATTCTTCATCAAGTCCGGCACGTACCGCACACCTGTTAAGGTAATGATTGATCCATCCTCATTACGGAGACGAATGGAACCAATCCCAAATGTGGTGAGTGGGGTATTATCCGCCGTGTAGACAACTCCTCCTTTCGATTCCTCCATATCGCTAAACCAATCGCGATGAGGACACATGTGATAGCTACAGGCCGAATCCAACATCCATACTTCAGAAGCGGTAGATGATGATGAAGCAAGTGAGAAATCAGAATCTTCATCATCACACTTAGCCACATTAGACTCTGCTACGGCCTTTCCTTTGTCTCTATTTTTCAACTTGGGACAATCCTTCTTCCAATGCCCTTTTTCTCGACAAAAGGCGCATTCGTCTTTGCCTGGTCTGGACAAGTTTTTAATTTTCTTCTGTGAACGTCCTCTTACTGCCAACACTTCAGCATCTCCCTTCGTGCTCCCTCTTTTATCCTTCTTCCTTAGCTCGTAGCTATACAAGGCAGAGCACACTTCTTTTAGAGACACTTCAGCCTTCCCGTGCAGTAGAGTAGTTTCGAGATTCTCAAATTCATCGGGAAGTGATCCCAACAACATCAATGCGAGGTCTTCATCTTTGAACACCTCATCCATATTCATCAAATCGGTGACCAGCTGATTAAAACTGGTGATATGATCATTCATCGTGGTACCCGATACGTAAGTGAATCGGAATAGTCTTTTCTTCAGGTGAAGTTTATTCTGACTATTCTTCTTCAAAAACTTCTCCTCGAGCCCAGTCCATAACTTATAGGCAGAAGTCTCTTTGCAAAATGCATACTTCTGTTCCCTTGATAGGCACGACCGAATTGTACCACATGCTAACCGATTGATCGTCTTCCATTCTTTCTCCTCCATATCTTCTGGCTTCTCTTCCTCAATGGCAATGTCAAGACCTTGCTGGAATAGCGTATCTTGAACTTCACTTTGCCACATACCAAAATGCCCGGTGCCATCAAAGGTCTCCACCGCTATCTTCGTACTTGTAATAGCTGTCCTCGAAAAAATCGAAGATAATCCCTTTGAGCTTGAGCTTTCCTTCATTTTTTGGTAACAAAAAAATATATCCCTCAATAAACCCAAGATAAAAAAAAACAAGGAAATCTTTTCTGATGTGGAGGATCAGTTAACACTGCAACCACAGAGCATACTCAGAATAATCCTAGCTCTTGATACCAATTGTTGCGGAAGCGATAATAAAACAATAAACATTAATTGAGGAATATAAATGAAGGAAATAAAGAACACCAGAATTTAACGAGGTTCAGCACAAATTATGCCTACGTCCTCGGACACTACCAAAATATTTTACTAATGGAGAAAGAAGAGAATACAACTTATACTCGTCAATACAAGTATTATGTTTTAGTTGTGGGATGATTTACAAAGGGAGAGGAGGGCCCTATTTATAATATTGGCCCAAGGCCAATTTCCTTCCATCACCGATGTGGGATGGGGAAATTGCCACAAAAGTCAACAACTGTATCATAAATAGAGAAGCCAAAGTGCTGTTGAAATCGGAAACGGAACTCCGGCCATGTTCTTAGCTGATTGTTCGCCAACGAACAGAGCAACCAATCATCAGCTTCCCCCTCCATATGATAAGAGACGAGTCGAAGACGCCATTCCTCAGGAGTATTATAGGAGTCAAATAATCTGCTGATTTGAGAAATCCAACCGCCTGGGTCGGTGCCATCAAACACCCGCACCTCCAACTTCATGGCATCGAAAATCAGAGTATATGGATCTTTGGTTGCAAGAGATACAATGTGTGCAGCTATCTCTCAATGAAAGCACCAATTGATACGATCCCAAATCGTATCAAGAAAAGGGGCACTTCGAGCGGCCTCTTGCTCCACAGAAACGAGCTTTCGAGCAGCTCAAGCTCCAGAAATAGTAGGAAGAAGAACAGAGAGAGTAGACGAGAGGAAGGAGATAAAGTTTAATTCATTTCATTCATAATCCTTGATGCATTACAAAGCTATAAATATATAAGACATAAAAACCTAATTACTTGGGCCTAATATTATATTAGTTGGGCTGCAATATTGGACATAAGAAGTAGGCTTGTGCCATTATTTCCAGGTGTATCACAATTTCGGCGAGTGATCGACCCCCACCTTGGACTGACCTGCGTTGACTTCGCTACTCCAATTCGATAAGCTCACTTTATTGATTTGTTCATTGATCCTTTTAAACATTTCATGATTGAAGTTTGTACATTTTATATTATTTGTTGTCTTCTTTGTCGAAGATAATCAAACATATCTTGAAGATATATCTCAAGATATGGATAGACATAATACATAGATATAGTTGTTGCATTTTCCCTTTATTCATGCACGTGTTGTACCTATTTATATCTCACTTTGAGATTATATGTTCAATGAGAAGAATAATGATTTTACATTAACATTCTTTATCGTGATAATTGTTTTCTTATCATCCTGTTCTTCAAATTAAACTCATAAGCTATATTCGTTTGTACTTGACTGTTAAATCATTTATTTCAATATCATAATTCGTATATTTCGCTTTATCGTCTCCTTGACTGCTCATGAATATTTGTCATTTTCATTGATTTTATGCGGACTTCTATATATTGAAAACTCGAACCTCAACATTGGTGATAACTTCAATCCTAATTATTTTAAACACATTTAATTTATTGCCACATTAACTATTGGTACATTAAATAGGAAGATACATTAAAACATATTCACAATAGGCATTGGGATATTTTTGGTGTATATAATGAGTGCATGTTAGGATATCCAAAGCACAAGTTTCTTTCTAGACTAAATGCATATAATACGATGCAGTTACATAAGTGTTTTGTTGGTGGTTCGTTTTGATCTCTTTTTAGTAGATGGAAAGGGACCAAATGTAGGTCTACCCATTAGCCCAAGGGTATAGCTTGATCCAAATGTTGGTCTACGCATTAGCCCAAGGGCCTTTTTGTAGATAGATTATGGGCTTTCCTTCCAAAATTTTTTAAACTAGTTCACAATTTCTAAATTTATTAGTTTGGAAGAAGTCCAAAATGGGCCCAACTCATGCTTTCAGAGAAGGCATGTTTGTGAGCTCTTTATTGGGCCTACAAAGAGGAAAGAATTTGGGTTAAACTCAATAGTCCACCAATATTTTGGGTCGAATCTTATTAGAGAAGATGTAACAAGTCACGACATATCGAAATGTTTTTATTTTTATTGATGAAAATGCATTTAGATTTAAGCTTTTTTGGTGTTTTTCATTAAGTCTTGATAGAAATATATAATACGAATCATTCGTAACATTAAATTTGAGATTTCGTGATTTGGTAGATAGATATTTTATTATTTAAAGAATGATGGTCTACTCATCGGAAAAAGGAAATAATTAATGGACATGCAAATGGTATGTCTAGTAATGAATAAATAATCTACCAAATCTTCTAAATAAAAGGAAGAACCCAATGAAAATAATGATAGCATTATTTAATTGAGAAAGCTTAGTTTAATTTAATTTAATGAAAACAAAATATTATATTAATGAACGAAATAATTGAAAGCATGTTAGTGACATGGTTGGGAACTCGACAGCATCATTCTCATCTATACTCAATTATTCAAGTCAACTTTCGCATTAGCAATATAATATATAGACAATTAAAACCCTAATCAATTATTAACATTTTTAATTAAAAAAAAATAAATATAGATTGTGTTTTCGAAAGAAACAACCTAATCAGTTATTAACGACATATATTACCATCGTTCAATCAATCATCGCCTCTGTAAAATGACAACCTTGATTGTGATCACAAAATCCAATTTATGTTAAAATTAAAATATTGGAAAGGCTAAAATGTTATAGAATTAATTACATAATTAACATGATTTTTTTTCCAACTTTTTCTCCCCTTTTTTTTATAACAAGTGCTCCAATAATATATCGACCAATTAAAAGTGGGTTGAGAAAAGAAAAGAAAAAGGTGAACAAAGTTAAAGATTATGGAATCCAATCAAAATCTTTTGGAAATCCACAATCACTTATTGTATAAAATATGTAACAAAATATGCATCTACAAAGATTAATTTCCAAATTCATAAATTCCTGACTTCATCATTGTACCATCCCATAAAAAGACTGTTTCCTAAATTTAGTTGAATATTTAGTACACATGATATTTAATTTATCTCAAGTTTAATTAATTTCAACTAAATGTCTCGTCTTATTAAATCGACCAAATTTCAACCATCTATTGGCGTAGCCTGCGCTACTCTCGTCCAAACTCATATAATCTTGCGATTTGTCAAACTAATTTCTATCTATATTTTTTATTTTTATTGAATGATCTAACTCGTGATCAAAAAATTAAACGCAAAAAATAATTTACTCATCTTTTCTAATCATAATTCATAAACGATTTTCGACTTTTTAGTGTTTATTTAGTGTGTGCGCGCGTTTTTATTTTCCTATTAACTAGATTTACACTCGTGCACGAATTACATATTTAATTATATTAAATACAATTATAAGGTTACATATTTAAGTACATATGTATATATTAATATCGTTATAATATAATTTTTTAAATTATACATCCAACTATGTATATAAATTTGATAAAAATCAAAGTAAATAAATAAAACACAAGACTTATAAAAGTAAGAGTTTCTTTTACAAATTAACCTATCAAAAAATTATATTTGTATTATTTTTTTAGCACGATAGTTGTATTGTTTTAAAATAGAAAATAAGATAAAATATTAAAAGAGTAATGTTTTCTGAAAAATACACATATCATTTTGTTGACATTGTTATTATTGTTTATTGATTATATGTATATGTTTAATATAAAAACATATAAAGTAAAATAAAATTGATGTGATGTGATGTGATGATTCTCTCGCAGCGCGAATTAAATATATAATGTCTTATTTTATTTTATAAAATATAGTTAAAAAATTATATATTATATTTGATATATTATAATATAAATTAATTTTTATATTACACGTCAAACTATACATAAAAGTTTAATAAAAAATAAAAAATTATATCAAACATGGTTTATGAGAATTTATTTAAATATTATTCCATAAAAAATATTATATTTGTATTATTTAAAAAAACTGTAAATATAATAAATTAGTGAGATAATATTTTAAAGAAAAAGTTATAAATATAATTTTATTAAATTTATTGTATATCTACATTATAATAGAATAAATATAATAAAAATAAAATATGAAAAAAATTTAGTGGGAACAATTTTTTTTGTTACTTTGATTATATATACATATATAGATTATAATAGAAGAAATATAAAATAAAATAAAATAAAATAATAAAATTTATATTAATGTGATAGTTTTGTCAGAAAAATGGCAAAATTTAATAAAAATAAATTATTATTCTTTAGTATATAAAAATAGATTTAGTTAGATTAGATTTAGATTGAAAGAGTGAGAAAAGAAAAAATTGTAATAATTGGAGTCCCACTTTGCTGCCATTATCCAAAAAGGGGGGCCCACGTTAAAATTAAAATCGTAGTTTGTGTATGTAATGGCCCGCCATGTGTGACTTTGGAGGGGGAGGGAGTCATCTATTTAGTCTACACACACTCTCTCTACTGAATGCAGATATTTATATACTACTTCTACTTTCGACTACTCCTAGCATCCACCTACTGCGTCTGAGCTTTGTTGAGAGAGTGAGAGTGAGAGAGAGAGAGAGGATGGAGAGTTTTTTGAAGGAGCAGAGGGGAGGAGAGTCGGTGTTGGACTTGAGCCCGAGATCTACTGTGGGCGGAGGAGTGGCAGATGTTTACGGCGAGGATCGCGCTACAGAAGATCAGCTTGTCACCCCCTGGACCGTTTCCGTTGCCAGGTATGGAAATCATGCTTTTGCGATTTTACTCTCTCTTGTATTTGCAGCTTCTATGGAAATGATCATGAATCGTTATATAAAATGCGTGTAACTGGTGGCCGGCTAGAGTTTTTAGTTCTGTTCCTTCTGCAGCATTTGATGTTTTGCTTGTAATTTGTGCTGACGCTGATGATGTGAGGATCTTAGATGATTGATTGTTTGTAGCACCGTTGATCTTACTCTTAGACTATCTTCCATTCGATGATCCGAGATTACGATGCATGCTTAGCCAATTTGGTCGTATTCGACAGAAGCTTTTGTGGTTTGATCTTGATCTGTTAGTTGAGGCTTTTGTGACTGAATCGTTATATATCTGTTTCGATTGTGTGAACAGTGGATACAATTTGCTTAGAGATCCCCATCATAACAAGGGTCTTGCATTTACTGAGAAGGAGAGAGACGCACATTACTTGCGCGGTCTGCTGCCTCCTGCTGTTATTTCCCAAGAGCTTCAGGTTTCTCCATTCACTGCAGCCATCACCTGGTTTCATCATTTTAATATTTTTTTTACCTGTTCTTTTACCTTACTTTAATGATCCTTGGTTCAGGAGAAGAAGTTGATGCAGAATATTCGCCAGTATCAACTTCCCCTGCACAAATACATGGCCATGATGGAACTCGAGGTACTTCTTAAATTTGAGCTAGTTTGATAATCTATTATGATTTAGGGGTTATTGTGAGTTCTTACTGTTCTGATTTGGCCTCCAGTACATTTTGTTTATGCTTTGTGTCGTTTTTGCTCAGTTGACTTTGGACAGTGATTTAGATCCTTCGTTAAACTTCTTCTGAGAAGTTGGGCACTCTGATTAGCAATGAATGCCAGATCACACCATTTCTTAATTTTTAATTTTGCTTTTGTTTACAGGAGAGAAATGAGAGATTGTTTTACAAGCTTCTCATAGATAATGTAGAGGAGCTACTCCCAGTTGTATATACTCCAACTGTCGGAGAGGCTTGCCAAAAATATGGAAGCATCTTTAGGAGGCCTCAGGGTGTATATATTAGTTTAAAGGAGAAGTATGTTTTATATTTTCCCTGTATCATTATGTAAGCACATTATATGGACTAGTTTACGATTTGCAACACTGGGTACAGGGGAAAGATACTGGAGGTTCTACGGAACTGGCCTGAGAGGACGATTCAAGTCATTGTCGTCACTGATGGTGAGAGGATCTTGGGACTAGGGGATCTTGGCTGCCAGGTAACGACTGACTCCTTGGGGTGTCCAATTTCTTTCCCCTCGCTTTATGCGAGAGGGTTTAAATTTAGCATTTACTTGGTGTAAAAGACTTTTTGTCTGCTTGGTTATAACTTATTTGATTGATCCAGGGAATGGGGATACCAGTGGGGAAATTGGCATTATACACTGCCCTAGGAGGTGTCAGGCCTTCTGCTGTGAGCACCCTGAAACCATGTCTATATTCTGCTAATAGCTTTATACATCTCCTTAACTGTTAGAATAGAATGCCGATTATCCCTACCAACTTGTCTCTATAATGGTTCTAAGAGAAGTTTCCTGTGTAGTGTTTACCAATAACTATTGATGTTGGAACAAATAATGAGCAACTACTGAATGATGAGTTCTACATTGGGCTCAAACAAAAGCGGGCGACTGGAAAGGTAACTTGTTCCTTCTGTTTGCTTGGGTTTGATCCATGTTATTGGTGGACATTACAATAATATCATATTACTTTATGCTGTCCAGGAATATTATGACTTGTTAGAAGAGTTCATGACTGCTGTGAAACAAAATTACGGTGAAAAAGTTCTTATACAGGTTAGTGATTAATGGATACCCTCATATTCCGAGTTTTTTTCCTTTAAAAACATCTGCAAGCTTGTGATTGCAGTTTGAAGATTTCGCCAACCACAATGCCTTTGAGCTCTTGGCTAAGTATGGCACCACCCACTTGGTCTTTAATGATGATATTCAGGTAAAAATAATTTGTAAATTTTTTATGTATCTGAATCCTACATATAAACATAATATTTCTTCTGCAGGGGACAGCATCTGTGGTGCTTGCTGGGCTTGTTGCTTCACTTAAACTTCTTGGTGGTTCCTTGGGTGATCACACATTCTTGTTCCTTGGAGCTGGAGAAGTATGTCATCACCTCTATTAACTTTTCATTAAATAATGGCGTCTTGAAAAGAGAAATTATTAAGCATATATCAACTAAACTCACCTTTTCATTCTTTATAATAATTAAGTTGATACATACATGTATGTGTTGTTTGCTTCTTAAGAAAATGTGAATATCACTTGCATTACCTTTATTAAATATGAATTTCTTATTAACAGAATTTTGTAACCACTACCCCTGCAACTGTGCAAGATACGTAAGAAAATACAGCCTTATAACCTGAAAGAAAAACTTGAATGGGAGGCTAGGCAGGTGACTTGTATATGGGCAGAACTGTTGAAAGGCGACTAGAACACATTAGCTTATCTACCCCATAATCTTGCTTAAAATGTTTGTATCTGCTCTTCCCCATTTCCTTTTGGATGATGGTTTGTTTAATTGCAGGCCGGAACCGGTATTGCTGAGCTTATAGCCCTTGAAATCTCAAAGCAGGTAAATATATACAAAATTTGCTGGTGCTATTTTTAAAACTGTTTGCACAATCTAATATGATGTTTCTAATATATAGACTAAGGTGCCCTTAGTAGAAACGCGCAAGAAAATTTGGCTCGTAGACTCAAAGGTAATTACTGACCGAATGGTCTTACACATTTTCAATTAATTGTAGGTTATTGTTTCCTTGTATGATGGCTTTTAATGAAATCATATTTTTGCATTATTTACAGGGATTAGTTGTTAGTTCCCGTAAGGAATCTCTTCAGCACTTCAAGAAACCTTGGGCTCACGAGCATGAATCTTGTAGCACGCTCTTAGAAGCTGTCAAGGTTGGTTAAGTGTCTCATATGCTTATTTTAGCTTATGGAACAAAATCTACAAGTACTAATCTATCATTTTGAAACACTGTCAGGCTATCAAACCAACAGTTCTTATTGGAACTTCTGGTGTTGGAAAACAATTCACAAAGGAAGTGGTGGAGGCTGTGGCATCGTACAATGAGGTTCACACACTCTCTCTCTCTCTCTCTCTCTGCCGGTGTTTCTATCTCTGCTGCTTGATATTGTTATATGGAAAAAATTTCTGAATTAAACTTAATGCTGCAGAGACCTCTTATCATGGCTCTCTCCAATCCTACCTCCCAATCAGAGTGCACTGCTGAAGAAGCTTATACTTGGACCGAGGTTAGATGATTTCAAAGACCCATAACTGATAACACATCCCATGATCTTTTGTTTGCATAAGATATTTAACTGCATTATTGGAACTTAACTTCTTCTTTTTTCTTGATTTGCTTAAGGGTCGAGCTATTTTTGCCAGTGGAAGCCCTTTCGACCCTGTAGAGTTCAATGGAAAACGCTTTGTTCCTGGCCAGGTCTCTTGTCTTCTTTCTGTGTTTCCAACCTGCAACTCTCTCCTCATTCCATAAAACCTCTGTGCAAGATTGATTAAATCTTTTCTCTGCATGCATATCAGGCAAATAACGCTTATATATTCCCTGGTCTTGGTTTCGGGCTGGTCATTTCTGGTGCCATTCGCGTCCATGATGACATGCTTCTAGCAGCTTGTAAGTATATACACTCAAGACCATAAAGTGTTCTTCCTCACGTTCTTTAGTCAAGATAATATAACCGAACACGATTTTGTTGAAACAGCGGAGGCATTGGCTGGTCAAGTGACGCAGGAACACTATGACAAGGGAATGATTTATCCTCCATTTACCAATATCAGAAAGATCTCAGCTCACATTGCAGCCAATGTAGCTGCCAAGGCCTACGAACTTGGTTCGTAATCTTTCTTCTCTACTCTACATCATCATATGTATGTTACGAGGATATGTTGATGCTGACAAGTTAGCTCTGTTATCTGCAGGTTTGGCAACACGACTCCCTCGACCTGCAGATCTGGTCAAGTATGCTGAGAGCTGCATGTTCACTCCAAACTACAGAAGCTACCGCTGATGCACCACTTGCTCGTTCCGTCGGTCTCGTATAAGTATTTTGCTTGTGTTTTTGTATCTTTTGTGCTGCTGTAACCCTTCCCAGTGTTGTGCTTTTAATAAACTATTTGCCTTGTTTTGGCCGTGCCAGTTGAAGTAACATATTTATGCAACTCCAGGAATATGTTTGAAAGGGATAATTATGATCAACATTAAAATTAGGTGTTCCTAAATTAGAGACAAATGGCAATAACTCTCAAGTGAGAGACGTTGAGTAGTGCTTTTTTCGGAGTTGGTGTTCCTAAATTTCACATTGAGATTGTCAACCCAAAGAGAAAATGTGTGAGGAAGGCCAAAGTGAATTTATGGAAATTATGAGACGTAACTATTGAAGTTTGTAAACAGAAGAAAAACACAAAAGAACTTTTCTTATTTCATTAAACTCAGAAAGATCGGTAACACGATCTATATACATGGGAAAAAAAAGAGTAGAAAGCTCCCGTACGCATCACATGATAACCACGTGAAATCTAACCGTAAAGCAAACTCTCACACTCCGTACACAGACGCTTATTTCACACGACAATGAAAAAGAAAAAAAAAACGTGGAAAACATTCATGCATATGCATGAATGAACAGCATGCATGCAGCCATCCATACGTGAAAATATTCCTTCAACACCCCCCCTCAAGATGGAGGCGGTGGAGATCAACCACTCCCACAGTGGCGTATACAGGATTTCAAAATCGGGGGTACAGTATATAAATAACATTAAAATTGGGATACATTATTTAAAATGTATGTAAAAATATATAAATAATAGTAAAAATCCATACACATATACATAGTAAAAAAAAAAGTTTGGGGGTACAATGGTACCCCCAAAAACATGCCTGCATACGCCACTGCACTCCCATCTTGCAAAGAAGTCGACGGAAGCGAGGACCCGACAGATGCTTAGTAAAGAAGTCGGCAAGCTGAAGTTCACTGCGAACATGCGTGGGATCAATAAACCCGGTCTTGTAAAGAGCACGAACATGGTGACAATCGAGCTCAATATGCTTGGTCCGTTCATGAAACACATGATTGCGAGTAATCTGAAGGGCAGCCAAGTTGTCACAGTAAAGAGGTAAAGGAAGGGAAAGAGGAATATGAAGATCACTCATCATGTAAGAGAGCCACTGCAACTCCTTTGCGGTGGAGCTAAGGGCGCGGTACTCGGCCTCCGCACTAGACAATGCAAGTGTTGATTGCTTCTTACAACGCCAGGAAACCAAAGAACACCCAAGAAATATACAGAACCCGGTGAGGGATTTGCGAGATAATTTGCACGTACCCCAATCAGCATCCGAGTAGCTGACAATATTGAGTGTGTTGCAAGCAGGAAGAAAGAGACCTAGAGAGGGATTAGACTTCAGGTAACGCAGCACATGTAGGGCACTCTCCCAATGAATATGACGAGGTGCAGCCACAAATTGACTGAGTTGTTGAGTGGCGAAAGCAAGGTCTGGTCTGGTTAGGCTCAAGTACAACAGTTGCCCAACAATCTTCCTATACTGCTCTATCTTCTCAAAAGGAGGTGAAGTAGGAGAAGTGAGATCAATTCCTGAAGGCAGAGGCGTAGGAGCAGCACGACAACCTAACAAGCCCACCTGATCAATGATATCAAGCACATACTTCCTCTGGCAGATGTATAACCCCTCATCACCTCTAGCAAGCTCCATGCCAAGGAAGTAGCGGGCTTCACCAAGGTCTTTGATAGTAAATTGATCATGTAGGTAGCCTTTCAGACTGGAAATAGCATCAAGATTGGATCCCACAATTAGAACATCATCTACATATATCAAGACAGCCAAAGAATCTGAAACAGATGAGCTGATGAACAAGCAAGAGTCATGAGATGATTGTTGCAGCCCAAACTTCAAAAGGGACCGAGTAAATTCAGCATTCCATTCACGCGATGCTTGTTTGAGGCCATATAAACTTCGAACCAACTTGCAAACTTGACCAGGAAGAGCATCATGAAATCCCTGTGGTGGCAGCATATAAATATCTTCAGAGAGAAAACCATGTAAGAAAGCATTATTAACATCTATTTGGTGTATAAACCAATTTTTAGAGACAGCAACAGTTAGGAGAAGCCTAACAGTAACATGCTTTGCAACAGGAGAGAAAACTTCTTCATAATCAAGCCCATATTGTTGCTTAAAACCTTTAGCAACTAATCGAGCTTTAAACCTCTCAATAGTGCCATCAGATTTTAGTTTAACTTTGTAGACCCATCTTGAGTCAATAGCAGATTTCCCAGCAGGTAATTCAGTGAGTATCCAAGTCCCATTTGACTTAAGAGCTGTGAGCTCTTCATTCATAGCTCCAACCCACTCAACATACTTACTAGCCTCAGAATAGGATTGTGGCTCCTTGAGATCAGAAACGTGGACAAGGAAACCAACAAAGGAAGGAGAAAAGGAAGGAGATGTAATGTAAGGGAAAGTATAAGGAGTGAGAGATGATACCTCATATGAGGCAGTGAGAGAGAGCTGATCCAAACATGGAGCTACAAAATCTTTCGTCCAAGAAGGAGGTTTAATGGTCCTCCTTTCTCTATGCACAGCTACACAATCTGTAAGAGTGGAAGAAGAATGATCAATAGGAGTTGAATGTGGAAGAGAATCTGATTCTAAGGTTGTAGAAGATTTAAAGGGAATAGGTAAAGTAATATCAACAGGGGGAGGCTTAGCAGGTATATCTGGTGGATTAGAAGGTGTATCAGAACATGTAGGGGAAAGTATAGGGTCTGGAGTAGGTAAAAGTGTGTCAGGAGAGGTAATAGGTTGAGTAAAATCAGGAAAAGGAGCAGAAATATAAATGGGGGAAGGTGTCAAAGTAGGTGAGGTGGTAGGTGTAGGATCAGATTGATGAAAAGGAAAAACGTGAGGTATAAAATGCACATCCCTGCTATGTATTATCTTATCATCATGTAAAGCATAAAGTGTATAACCTCTTTTAGCTGGAGCTGCCCCAAGAGATACACATGTGATACTCCTACTATCAAATTTATGCTTCCCTGGTGTGGTGTCTACAGCATAGCAAAGACATCCAAAAGGTATGAATTCATTTGGAGGAACATCCTTATTATACATCAGAGAATAAGGACTCTTCCAGTCAAGGTTAGCTGCAGGCAACCGATTAAGAATCCAAGCAGCATGTTGGAGAGAAAAAGGCCACAATTTGTGAGGTAACTTACTTTGAAACATGAGAGCACGAGCAACTTGGAGCAAGGATCTGTGTTTCCTTTCCACCACACCATTCTGTTGTGGTGAATAAGCACAAGTAGTGTGATGTAGAATTCCTTTCTCAGCAAGTAGATCCTTCATTCTTTGATTGACAAACTCTGATCCATTGTCACTTCTTATTCCCTTAACCACAGTATGAAATTGTGTTTCAACCATACTCAAGAAGCCTTTAATCATGTCAAATACTTGAAGCTTAGAATGTAAAAGAAAGATCCAAGTGCAACGGCTGTGATCTTCAACAATGGTGAGCATGTATGTAGTGTTTGTAATGGAGTTTGATTTATAAGGACCCCAAAGGTCAACATGGATCAGAGCAAAAGCAGTATCAGACCTATGACCCCTAGAAGGGAAAGCATCCCTACTCTGTTTAGCATGATGACATACCTCACAGCTGATCAATGGTTCAATTTTATCTGCTGAACAGAGGTGCTTCACACCAGGAATGTGTTTCATGGTAGATATAGATGCATGGCCAAGTAAAATATGCCAATCAACAATAGATAACTTCTTAGGATCAGGTAAAGCATTGACATGAAAGGACTGCGGTTGAGACATAATGTACACTCTACCTTGCAGCTTACCTATACCAACAATATGATCAGAGCTTCTGTTCTGAATCAAGCAATGTGTATTAGTAAAGATGCACTTTACTTTAAGATCAAGAATTAACTGAGCAACCGAAATCAGATTATGAGTGAAGGAAGGGGCTAAGAAAACCTTGCGCAGACACAGAGTAGAGGATAAACACACTTTTCCAGCTGAATGAATCCAAGTGACACTTCCATCTGGCAAGTGAATCCGCTGGGGTATATCCAGGGGTTCAATCTCATGCATAATAGATGCATTACAACATAGATGCACACTTGCACCCGAATCAATAATCCATTGCTTCTTATCAACAAAGTCAGTGGCTGCAAATATGTAATGATCATCAAAGTTACTAAAAGGATCATCTGCAGCCTCTTCTTGTGTGACTAAGTTGATCCTTTCTTCCTCAACCTTAAGCTTCTTCAAACATTTGGCAATTTTCTCTTCAAACTGCTTGTCATCATCATCATCAGGATCTGCAGAAGAACTACAATCTCTGTGAGTAGCACTAAACACACGTGAAGGTTCCTGTCTAGGCTTAGGACCCTTGTACCACTCAGGGTACCCATGTAATTTAAAGCATTCTTTAGCTTCATGTCCAGAGCCACCACAATGATTACATTTGAGCCTCTTTCTTTCTTCTTTGCTAAGCCAGGGCTTAATAGGTACCCCCGGTTTCCTAGGTTTGGGGCTAGTTATAGGCTGTCGATTAGAGGAGTAAAGAGCCATATCTGAGCTGGGAACATGCTGAGAAGCTGCCCTCTTTTGATCCTCAGACTGTAAAACTAGAGAATAAGCCTTACTAACCGAAGGCAATGGATCGAGCAATAAGATTTGACTGCGCACAGCATCGAAATTATCATTTAAACCAAGCAAAAATTTCATGGTCTTCTTCTTATCTTCTATCTTAGTCAGGGCACCACAAGTACAATAATACTCAAACTGAGCTGTGAGTAAGCTTATCTCATCCCATAAACTGTTGAGAGAATTGAAATAGGTAATGACATTCATTGAGCCTTGCATACAATTAGCCAATTCTCTCTCAAGTTGATACAATTTAGGACCATTACACCTATCAAATCTAGATGCTAATTCAGCCCACAACTTAGCGGCACTGTCAATGAATTGAAAACCAGGAGCAAGTTCCTTCGAAATAGAATTGAGAATCCAGGAATATACCATGTAGTCTGCTTGAATCCAAGCATTATAGATCGGTGAAGTAAGGGCTGGCTCAGGAAAAGATCCATCGATGAACCGCAGTTTGTTCTTTCCACTCAAGGCGCGTTTCATACAACGACTCCAGGTAAAATAATTATTACCCGTAAGAACCACCGAGACCAACTGCAACGATGTATGGTCATTCGGGTGAATGGTAAGAACGCCCTGGGTATTTTGTTGTGGAGGAGTATTCTCCATGTTATCACGATTATCACGATCAATTGAGGAAAAGGGATTGTCTTCAGAAAGTCGATCGTCGAACGTAGATGAATCACCACCTTCTTCATCCGCGAACAGAACGCGCCATGACTCCTTCTGTTGACGTTTTTTCTTCTTGCCCATTACGTGATCGAAAACCTGGCAGATGATACCATATTGAAGTTTGTAAACAGAAGAAAAACACAAAAGAACTTTTCTTATTTCATTAAACTCAGAAAGATCGGTAACACGATCTATATACATGGGAAAAAAAAGAGTAGAAAGCTCCCGTACGCATCACATGATAACCACGTGAAATCTAACCGTAAAGCAAACTCTCACACTCCGTACACAGACGCTTATTTCACACGACAATGAAAAAGAAAAAAAAAACGTGGAAAACATTCATGCATATGCATGAATGAACAGCATGCATGCAGCCATCCATACGTGAAAATATTCCTTCAACAGTAACGACTCATAATACTTGACGCCTACTATGTGTTAACCGTGAACAGTCGCATTCATTATTCATTTATAATTTTGGCACCTATATTAAATATATTTGTAACTTGAAACTTTTCTGTTGAATATATACCAATATTTAATTGAGTTTGGGGAGAATCTGACCCCAATCTCTTATCTATTTAGCTTACCTTTAATTTAGCTGAAGTAAATTGAATATTATTCGGTGGAATGTGAAACGTGTTATCAAGTTTCTTCGTTGAGTAATGTCAACATTTCATATTTGTGAAACCATCGAACCCTAAGTTAACAAAAACCTGCAAATCAAAACTAAGAAATAATAATAGAGTGAAATTAAAATTATTGCATTATAATTATAAAAAAAGCTATAAATCCTCATTAGCAATCAATTCTGGAAATAAACTAAACTGCAAAATATTAAAATTGAAGAAATAAAATAGAAGAACTTAGAACTAATCAACTATGCATTATTTCATTATCAAGCATACGTTCCCATATCCAACTTCAAGTACAGCAAGGTTCGTTTATTTTAATTAATTTCTAATAATTAAAAAAAAAAAAAAAAAAAACCACCTTGGTTGTAGACAACAAGTTATTTGGTGGCGGTGGATATGGCGGCGGCGGGAGGGATTGTGAAGCGGCAGAGAGGGCAGGAATTATGGAGGGAAAGCCAGCGAGCAATGCAATCTGAATGGAAAACATGGCCGCAGGGGGCTTGCTTCCCTCTTCCTCCACTTTCGAACTCCTCCATGCATATTGCACACCCACCACCACCACCAACCACCGTCACCATATCCACCACCACATCGCAGGCGGCGGCGGCAGCGGTGGCCTCCGTTGGCTGATCAGCAAGCATATCTGTTGAACCCACCGGAGCACTCAAAGCCAAGTCGAGATCGAATAACTCATCAATGGATACCTGCGACAGTGACATGGTTAAAAACTATAGACATGCGAGTTATAATATAATTTATTTATGAAGAATATATATAGGAAACAGCATATTTATTGAGTTTATTTTGTGGTTGGTAGGTGTTCATCAATGTACTGATTGATATTGTCAAGCATGGTCGACGTTGGATTTTAATGCATTTGTTTTTTAGCAAGGACAGAGAATTAATGGATGCATCATGTAGTGTAAACATATTGATCAAGTTTCGATTTAACGAGCCTATGATATGATGCCACAATAAGTTGATCTCATTAATATCTATCAATTGAGTTTAGCGTACAAAGTTTGTGTACAGTATAACAATCTCATGCTTGGGGCGAGCAAAGTCGAATCGAAATTTGTGGATTTAGATTTGAAATTTGGTACATTTGAATTGTTTTCAAGTTTATGTATGTTGGAACGTTGAATATATATTTTAATTTAAGTAATTTATGAAGATGTACTGAAAATTTCGGTTAAAACCAAAATTGAAACTGCCGGTTTGGTTCGGTTCGATTTTGTTGAAACCATCAAACTGAACCAAAATTGTCGATTCGGTACGGCTCGGTTTGAATTTTTGAAATTTTCGGTTTAGTGACCAAACCGACCATTGCTCATCCCTACTCATATTCGGTTAGAGGTGGCCACGGGTCGATTCCGGGCTGGTTCAGGTTGGTTCGGCAGTTCCAAAAAATGGAACCGGAACCGCCCCCCGAAAGCAAGGTTCCGATTCCGGTTCCGAACCGGCAGTTCGACGAATATTTTTTTTATTCTATTTTTTTATTCGGCAACATGTGTCGCTCTCTGATTCGTCGATTTTCAAATTTTTGAAAAATTTATTCCGCCGGTTCAACAGTTCGAAATCGGAACCATCGATTCGATCGGAACCATTTTTTTATTTATAATTTTTTTTTTTTCCGATAGTTTGCGGTTCCGATTCCGGTTAGGGGTGGAACCTGAACCGGCCCGTCCAAACAAAGTTCCGGTTCCAAACCGTTTGGACGGTTCCAATTCGAAACCGTGAGCTGCCGGATTGGTTCGGGTGGTTCCAATTCGAATTGGCCACCTCTATAGTCGGTATGTAGTGATAAAAGCATAAGATAGAAAAATTCCATAGGCCCATTAGTAATAACTGCTTCTACTAATCTCACAAACTCAAAACTAAAAAAATTATTTCAACATATTTATCTTCGTAATTACGTACAAGGATCCTCAACCTTGTTATTGGTTGCTTCTCTAATCATTCAACATAAACACAAGATTCAGACATGATGAACTGATACACCTTGAAGGCTAGCAAGATTGTAGAAGGCCCCCCTCATATTCTTCAGCTGGCTGTACGTCCCTCTCTCGACCACCTTCCCATCCATCACGAACGCAATCGAGTCCAAGCTCTTGATCGTGTTGAGGCGGTGCGCCACCACCACCGTCGTTCTCCCCACCATCACTCTGTCCAGCGCCTCCTGCACCAGCTGCTCCGCCTGCACGTCCAGTGCGCTCGTCGCCTCATCAAGCAGCAGTATGGTGGGGTCGCGCACGATGGCTCTGGCTATGGCTATCCTCTGCTTCTGCCCTCCCGACAGCTGCAACCCCCTCTCCCCGCATTCCGTCTCGTACCCATTCTTCAGCCCACTGCACCACCCATCCGCGTCAATTTTATAGATATGTGTTTGATCAAAGATCGAGAAGTGTTTGCAATGCTTACCAGATGAACTCGTGTGCGTTGGCTGCTCTTGCAGCCTCCACCACCTCATTCTCGGAGGCGTCGAGCTTTCCGAATCTGATGTTGTCGCGGATGCTGCCGGAGTAGATCACCGGCTCCTGGCTCACGAGGGCCATGTGCTTGCGGTAGCATTCGACGTCTAGTAGCCTTATGTCAACGCCGTCAACCTTAACTGAGCCGCGATCGACGTCGTAGAATCTCTGAATCAGAGCTATAACCGTTGATTTCCCACAACCGCTCTTCCCTACCAGTCCAATGCTTGTGCCTGCTTTCACTTCCAATGAGAAATCGCGAAGAACCAGCGTCTCCGGCCTTCCGGGATAGGAGAAGTCCACCCTTTTCATCTCCACGCCGCCGCTCATCTTCTCTAGCTTCGTACCGGCGTTGCCATCTCCGGCCTGTTTGAATAATTCAAGAGGTTAAAATTAGATGAGTGCTATGGAAAAGGGAAAAGGGAAAAGATTTGCTCACATTGTAGGATCCAGAGATGGGTGATTGGCGGTCTAGGATAGCAAATATGGAGGTTAGAGCAGCAGATCCCTTGGCAAGATCGGACGTCATGCTCCCGGCTTCTGCAACAACTTTTCCGGTGCTCACCAATATGAAGAAAGTTCGAAACACATCTCCTGATGAGATTTCTCCTCTGTTAACCAAGGTGCCTCCGTACCAGAAATCGAGAGCCCAGCAGATGAAAGTCAGGCCTTGAGCAGATCCAATCCCCACCCCAGCCAGCCATGATTTCTTCCTGGCCTCCTTCCTCGGCTCGTCCTGAGCTTCGTCGAAGATCTCGAGAACTTTCCCGATGCTTCCGAATGAGGTGACGATCTTGTGGTTGTAGACGGCCTCAGCTGCAATCTGAGTGCTCTGCAGCTGCGCCTTGACGAACTTGCCCGTGATGGTGGAGAGAATCACTTTCCTGATGTAGAAACAGAAGATGGTGAGCGGCTGAACCGCGATCATCACCAGTGCCAGCTTCCACGCCACGACCAGCCCCATCACCATCGCCGTCGTCACGGCTGACGTCGTCTGGATCAGGAGACAAACTCTGTCAGCAACGAGCGACTTCACCATGGAGGCTTCGTTGCTCAGCCGTGAACATAACGCTCCGCTCGAGTTCTGCTCCTCGTCGAACCATGCCGTCTCGAACGTCAAGATCTTCTCCAGCATTTTGAGGCGGATTCTTCTGGTCAGGCACTCCCCCATGTACGCGAAATTGTAGTGCTGGCAGAGATTCACTACGATGGAGGCGAGGCAGAGTGAGCTGAAGATGAGTGCGTATCTCTCGATTCGAGCTTGCATTTCGGCATGGCTTGGCGCGAAGAAGGCGGAGATCATCCCACCTATCGTCAGTGCATAGATAGGTTGCACTGTGCCGAAGATTACAGCCGACAGACTTCCGATTACGCCTTGTCTCCATTCAGGGGAGTTTAATGAGAGCAGCCGGAAAAACGAGGGCGAAGGATGCGACGGTGGTGTTGCAGAAGTATTGATTTGCAGCGGCGAAGCAAACGATGCAGGGCTTGATCTTGCAGTGCTCTTTCTTCCTGCGCTGCTCCTTGCAGCAGACGAGACTCGGCCGCCTTCGACGCCTCCTTGCTCCTGGTCTAACACACTGATCTGCCTCTGCAGTTTGGCCAATCTTGCGTAGTGCCCATTCGTCTCCACGAGTTCATCGTGTGTGCCTATCTCAGCTACGCTGCCATTACTCACCACCGCAATCAGATCCGCATTCTTTATCGTTGAGAGCTTATGCGCCACCACCTAAATATGCATATACATAATAATCAGTCAAGAAAATATCAAGAAATTTAAAAAAGTTGCATTGTAGTAGAAAATTTAATTAATTACCAGTGTTGTTCTGCCCATGGAGGCTTGATCGAGAGCGTTTTGCACGAGCTTTTCGGATTCGGAATCGAGTGCGCTGGTTGCTTCATCAAGGAGAAGAATCACAGGGTTTCTGATTATGGCTCTTGCTATGGCAATCCTTTGTTTCTGTCCACCTGAAAGCAGTGCTCCTCTCTCTCCAACCTATCAATTCATTGCAAATTTTTGACATTATGAAATTTTAATGTGACAACTGCTAATTAATGCTAATTTACCTTGGTTTCATATCCTTCGGGGAGCTGCCTGATGAAGTTATGGGCGTTTGCAGCCATGGCTGCAGCAATGACATCATCCATGGTGGCATCGAGTTTTCCAAACATTATATTCTCTCTCACTGATGTCCCAAACAAGGCATGCTCTTGACTCACCAGCCCCATTTTCTCTCTCAACCACTTCAACTGCAACGTCTTGATATCCACACCATCAACCCGCACAACACCTCCACTCGCATCATAAAACCGCTGCACCAACGCAATGGCAGTAGATTTCCCGCTCCCGCTCGCTCCGACGAGGGCCACCGTCTTCCCCGCTTCGATTCTAAGGTTGAAGTCGCTGAGCACCGGCGTGTCGGGGCGCGATGGATACCAGAATCTCACATTCTCGAACTCAACTTCACCACGCATCTTGCTCAGCACCACTCCCTTGGTGTCTTCACCGTCGATTTCTGGAACACGGTCGATCCTCTCGAAGATTCTAGAAGCCGCCACCGAAACTTCGGTGAAGTACTTCACCTCCGGCAGTGCAACTCCCAGCGCGCTGCATGCGTCGCAGCATATTTCATTTCATCATAAAAATAAATTAAAAAAAAAATTCAGAAATCAATAGAAAAATGCAACTTACAGTCCTCCCAAAACGAAGGAAACGCCGGCGGCGTAAATCCGCCCTCCGCTCTCTCCTCTATACATGATGAGGCGGCTGCCATACCAAGCAAGCAAAGCCCATATAGCGAAGGAGAGTCCAGTGCTGCCGATGGCGAGGCCTTTGGCGATTCCTTGCTTGATCCCAAACTTATTAGCTCTATCCAAAATGGCGCCATATTTTTCAATGATGCTCTTTTCTGCTGTGAACGAGTAGACAGTCTTGATGGAGCTCAGAGCCTGGCCTACTACAGAGTTTGCTTTTGCATACTCCTTGAAGCTCTCCTTCGACAGATACAGAAGGTATTTCCCGTAGATCATTCCGGGTATGATCAGGAGCACGACGGTGGGGAAGGCTACCAGAGACAGCCGCCACGAGAAGTAGGCCGAGAATGCAAGCCCTGACACGAACACTGACATGTTCATCAGGAATATGGGCACCTGCATCATCATCACCAGGTAGCTACTGCATCACTCATGCATTTTCCTTATCAAAGCATCAGTAATATTATTATTATTCTACCTTCTCGCTCAGGACTTCTTGTATGAGAGAGGTGTCTTTGGAGATGCTGTTGATGATCTCGGAGGTGGTAGCTTCTTGTGAGTCGAAGAAACCAACTTCTTGCCTCAGCACGGCTTCCAAATATTTGTAACGAATCTTCAAAACTTGCCTCTCGCTCGTCTTGCTCCAGCAGTAGCCCTCTGTGTTCATCACAACATTTAAAAATGTCACGCAACTTAGTGATCAACATTTTCAGTAGTTGTTTCTTAATTGCCAATACTGCTATTTTTGTTGAATGAAACATGGCTAATTTAATCAATTAGGGTTTAGAACAAGATCTAGGGTTTCATAAGTGTATATATGTCCATAAAAAATGATTAGATGTTCTTAATTTTGTGAATCAATTGATGTGCAAAATTGGCAGCCTATTTCTTTGATATCTTTCTTTAGTGTGTGTGTGTGTTTTTTTTTTTTTTTCAAATGGAGATGGCCCAGAAGGATTCCTTGTCTATTAAGTAAACATAAATGAAGAAAAAGGAGATTTACCCATAAATGCTACTGCCATAACTGCTAATCCCAAGTAGACAAAGTATAAGCTGCACTGTAGCAGAATCCCATGAAACATCATTAGAAATCAAATGATGTAAAAGTAGAATAATAATTAGTAATAATGAATGACAAGTGACAACCTTTTCAATCTCAGTCATGAAATTTGCAGGATTTTGAGGTGAAGAACCATAGCCCAGACTGTTGAAGAGGCGGCTGACATAGATGAGCAAGCAGTTAGTCGACATTCCATCTCCCACAGCACCAAATGTGCCCAACACCATCAGCAAAATGTCTAGCCAGTCAGCATATCTGAAAATGATGGTCATTGAACTCCCCCTCTTCTTCTCCACACCCATTTTCTCTCCTTCCTCCCCCTCCTCCCCCTCCTCCTCCTTCGCCGCCGCCGCCGACGGCAACTTCTTTTCTGGAGAACACATTTCTTCTAGTATAGTTTAGTATATGAGATTTTGAGCCACAGAGAGTGTGTTGGGGAGGGGAGGTATATATAATTAGCTAGGCAAAAAATGAGATGAAAATTAATGAGGGCTGATGAATGATGAGTAAGAAAGTGTAGTGTTGTGGAATGGTGGAGGTCACTTTCAGTACCACCAAACCATAAAACTCTAATGTAAGTAGGGTTTCCAACAAAGGTGACTATGACCTGTACTGTACTGTCTTATCGCTTCTCCTTTTTTGGGATTTCATTTCATTTATTTTTTCTTCTTTCCAATTTCAATCTTTAATTTGCTTTTTGGGTTAGTTGGTTGAAGTTGCTTTGATCAATCTTTTAGGGCGGTTTTTGTGTGTGTGTATTCAATTATTTAATCTTTAAAGTTGGTAAAGGCAAAGGCATGCATTCATTTACACTGTTCCCCAATCAATTCTGACGTCCTCTTATTTCCCCATTTCTATTATGGAACCACTATTATTAGTTTAATCATAATTAATCTTTTAATTCAAACTAGTAGTTTTGAAGATTTAATTTGCATTAGACCTTCAAATTCAATTCTTATTTCAAGGATTCTTTAACCTTTTCAACCAATGGCTTTAGACCATTAGTATATGGTTGTTTGTCTATATATATATTATATATTATGCATATGAGAAAATTAAAAAGAATATTTCTTTTAAAGAGAATAGTATATTTATGTTTAAACCCCTATAAATGGAAAATTAATTACGAGTGTTGCCGTTCTTCCTCGTACTACACGTTGAGAATCACATCACTTGCTTTTACAAGTTGCAATCTTTTTGTCACCCAAGAAAAGAAAAATTAAGCCCTAAAGTGGTTGAAGATGTGATTTGCATTTATCCACAATCCAATCATCTTATAGGAAATAAACTTGATGATGATGATGATCAATTTATAGCTTAAGCATGCCCTCTCAATTATTAGCTACACCATCATCATCCTATATCCTCTTATGTCATATTTTTGGATTAAAGTTGGAATTGTACAATTTTATTGTGATCTCAAAATGAATTCAGAAATTATATATATAAGAGTACTCAGGTTAGGAGCTTCATTACTCATTAGGTTGAATAAATCATTTTATATTACTATATAAGCATAAATAAATAAGGGAAGGTCTCAGGCACGCCTAAACGGTTTAGACGGATTTTATCCATTAACCCAAGTTAATTAATATACCTTAATTGGGATTAATAAACCCTATTTGGAATGGGTGAACCTATATATTTGGATATGGATAAAACCTGCCTAAACCATTTAGGCATGTCTAACGCGAATTTTTGCCAATAAATAATTATGAGCCGTACTATTAGGAATTCATTAAGAAATATATTCAGATTCTGCCATTCACAAAACTCACTTTTTTTTTTTAATACTAGTATTATTTATTTAAACTCACATGTCCATATATTTTTAAAAAAGCTCGAATTCATGTCATTTTAGTCGGGATGAGGTGTTTCATCGCTTACAAATGAAACTCATTTTATAAACTTATTGGTGCACTTTGAATTAAATGAGATATTAGTGTAGCTAATTTTGGCTGCAAATGAGATTTAATTTCTAGCTAACTATTACTTTTATCATTTTATTAGTATTGGCATTTTCAAGAATCATTAATGGGTTGGCAGCATATCCTTTTCTGATCTTACTTTTCAATTAATAATATTTTTTGTAACTCTTGGGGCCTCCCTCCTGCATTATTTTTGCAGGACTGATTTATTTTGAGCTCTAGTGAAAAAAATCAGTTTAGTGTGGATCGTCTAGGCATTAGAAAATTTTAATCTAATCCAAAATCCATAAATTATATTATTTGCTAAAGAAAATTAAAATTTATATTATCTTATCTTTTATTTAAAAAATATTTTTGTACATTTAAAATATCATAAATAAAAAATAGTATATAAGTAAATTACCATTTAGACCAATATAGGTGCTACCAAGTGTCCAATTAGCGTAAAGTATGTCTTAAAACATGGTTCTAGGATGAAAATAAAGTTTTATTTGTTGTAAGTGATTTTTGTATATATTGATGGAAGATGCTTCTTTGTGTTCCTTGTTCGGGGTACAGTGGTGAAAGAACTCTACTCAGGGGCGGATCCACATAAGAGCTAGGGCCCCCCTAGTCGGAATTTTTTTTTTGTTTTTATAGTATGGTGATCCAGTACTTTTTGGACTAGCCCTCTCGTAAAGAAAAAAAAAGATGAAAATAAGAAAAATAAATATAATACGAAGGGGTTGAAGTTCAGTGGAGGCAAAAAAAAAAAAAAAAATTTAGCATCCCTCACGGAGATTTTCTGGATCCGCCACTGACTCTACCTATGACCAAGAGGTATGTGTTCGAATTTTCATAAGAACATGTAGGGTGTGTATTTAAATTAATGTTAAAAATTATATAATGTTAACAAAATTATTTGTAAAACAGTTTGAACTTTTACGTAAATATTTAATATCTAATATTTGCCATACCGCAAAGCAATTATATACATTCAATTTCCACTTGGATTTCTTTCTTTTCTTTTATTTGTTTTTGTGTAACTTTTTAATTATAATAATTTTTTTAGCTTGAATGTGGCCATTTTTGTATAGAAAAGCTTATTAAACAAATTCATTATGCCGGAAAAGGAAACTGAAAAAAGATGCAGGATTTGGAAATCTAATCATTAAAAAAAAGTTTGTTTTTATTAAAAGTTAGAGGATTAATTTTTGGCTTAGTAGGCAATATCTAAATTTCCAACTATAATAAAGTATTTCCAATCAATGATTTCTGAAAATTTTAAAAACAAATAATAGGAAGACGATGTCAGCTTTTCTTAATGTTGAGTTTGATAAGTTCATGTCCCACATCGGAGAAATAAGGATGAGATTTCTTGTATATAAGAGTTCACCCAACTCTATTAGTATGAGGTATTTTGAGATGGAGATTCCCAAATATAAAACCGTGAGAGCTTTGGCCCAAAGTGAACAATATCATACTAATGTCGAGTTGATGACATAACTTTTTTTGGGAGAAATTCCTTTTATTATATTTAGAAATGATTAAGAGTTCACCCAACTCTATTAGTATGAGGCATTTTGAGATGGAGATTCCCAAATACAAAACCGTGAGAGCTTTGGCCCAAAGTGAACAATATAATGTCGAGTTGATGACATAACTTTTTTTAGGGGAAATTCCTTTTTTTTTATATTTAGAAATGATTAAGAAATTAAGCATTTAAATTATATGTTTCTTTGGCAAATATGTAGCTAAATATTTGTTACTAATATATTCAGATTTTAAAGCAAAATGGGGCATCTCTCACAACATAAATATAAAACTTAGCTAATTAAACGAGAAATTCGAGCACGAAAACATACCGATTAGTTGAAACAATCTGTCCTTGTACGTGAATCTTCAAAAAGCCAATGCCAATTCTTCAATCTCTTGCTCCAAAAAAAAAAACTCTTCAATCTCACAATCAATGCTTCAAGTTTTCGTGAAAAATTATGAATGGTTTTAAGAGCTAAAGAAGAGAAGATTGTGATGAAAATATAAGGACTCGAAATTAAACTGATTAATGCCTATATATATATATATAGAGAGAGAGATGTACTATGTAAGACTGAGATAAAATTCATGTTGTACTAATATTCTGCAATAAAGCTAGCAAAGAATTTAGCACATTTAAAAGGCCACGAAAAATGAAACCATTTAATTAGTGAGTTTCCTGTTGAGTCTTAGTCTTAGATGCCTAAACAAATTGCATCCACCTTTGAAAGATTCCTATCCTAGAATCTTATCGTAAATAACATATATATTCCTGTAATAAATCCACATGCTTAAAATCATAATTGTTGTTGGTGATAAAAACACCTTCCACCGACCACGGAGAAATGAAATCGTGCAGATTAAGGTTTAATTTATTATAATATAGTGCTTTTTTCATTCCATAGCAATGGCATTAATATTTAATTATTTTATTTTATTAGTTTTAGTGGCTCTAGATCTTGCTACGCGACACAAAATATCCTACTGTGATTTTATAATTAAGCTTGATAATTAACATGTGATGGAATGTGGTAAGACCATTAATGGAGCTGTTGAGATTGTACTTAATTAAATATTTATCTAATTAATCAGCATAGCTTTTATAATTATTAAAAAGAAAAAGAAAATCCCAGTTTGCTAGTGTTTCTCCTGTCAAAAAAAGCGGTCAAAAAGTGTGAATAAAACCTCAATTTAAAATAATAAGGCCTAAGCTTAATTACTTTTAGAAACTGTTAATCACGAGTGTTTTATGACATGTGCTAGCCTAGTAATTAGCTTAGGAATAAGACAAGGATTATTGGGAATGTCCTATCACACCATTGATTTAATGCCCTATTAACTTTGTCAATTATTAAATTTAGTCCATTAATCTTTCTTAATTCCAATATGATGGTTCAAAGCCAAATATGTTGGAAAGTTTTTCACAAGCATGCTTTATTTCCACCTTCATAATTGGCAGAATTTCTTTTTGTGTTTGGACATACTCACACTTATATTATATTTATATATGGATATATGAGATTTAATATTTTGTTTGAATTTCACCCTCACTAATATTAATATACTCTTGTTGAATATCATAAAACTATCTTAAATTCTATATGAATATATACATAGACCGTCTTCAACCGATTGTGAAATAATATTTTAGTTTATTTATATAGCGATAAATTAACCACAGTGTTTTATGTGGTAACCTTCATTACTTGCTCATTTTACATGAAATACAATAAATAAAACTAATATATTTCGGATCCATTTTTATTTAGAAAAGATTTTTATTTTTAGTATTGGGTTTAATCTATAAATACATGCATGATTTGTTTTTCATGAACAACATGGCTAAGATATGAATAATCAAAAAACATAATTTGGGGCAAGTGTTTGTTTTAGACTTTAGATGTAATAGTGTTAAAGAGAGAAAAGCAAGAGCAAAGGAGAAAAAAAGGTGAAGTGAATGATGGCACTTTGTATGTATATGTGTTGTGTGGCAACCATTAACTAAATAAAGTACTCAACTAAATATTAAAATTATTCTAAAAAAAAAAGCACATTGTGTTTCATGTGGTTGCCCTGCAGATTATGTATGTGTTCTTGGCAGTTTCATCCGGCATTATATTTATTAAGTTTCAATAGGTTCAGGGAAAAACTCATGCATGGGCCTCCTCATCATCAGAGACAGATATCCAGGTGGGGATGTAGAATTCGAATATTGTGGGTTGACACTATATAATTTTTTTTAAAGATATATATATATATATATATATATACATACGCCGTGGAGGCGGCTGATACCGTGAGCCTCTACATAGTGCCACCCCTGCATAATTCTGATGTGACAAATTTATTACAAGCACTTTTGGTCTTTTCATGGATACTTTAGTAGTGACTTAACATGTTCATTAGTACATGGAGCAACAGAAGGTCGTCCACAATTCTGTTAATCTCAACTTGTATATTGCAGCTGATGCTGCCACTTCTTATTCCCAGTAATGAAAGTTCATGTTTATTTCAAAAAAAAATTAAAAAAAAATGTTCATTTCATTTCAAATATGCCAAGAATATGGATATTTTTTTTTTAGTGCAATTCATCTACACAGCTAATGAGTTGAATTTTGTGAGTGGATTGGGATGTTTACTTGTTAGGGATCTTGACAGAGAATCGCAAAGGAAAAATGAGCATGGTACAAGATGCTTCAGATTTGGATACAGATTATTTACCTCAACATTATACAACAAGTGCTGCATAATGTATAGCATATATAAACAAACAGTTCAACACTATTTCTTTATTCTTTTTCTTAACTCCTTCATCACAAGAAGATTTTTTTTTTGTTCCAACATTTTCTTAACCTCTGTACACTAGAAAGATACAGCTAAAATATGCAAAGGCACCATCACAAATTATTAAAAAAAAAAGAAAAAAAAGAAAGAAACTCAGAGAAAGCGTAGCAGTGTAATACTAATAATGGTGAATGCAATATCTTGCACTAGAAAGAATAAAGAATTTGATGAGATTGCACAACATGAATAATAATACAACAGAAGAATTCATGAGGAATGTCACCTCAGGGTTCCACGGGCCGGAAAATATGGAACCGAAACCGGCTTGTATAAAAATGGGTCCGGTTTTGAACCGTGGGCCACGGTTCCGGGCTGAAATTGTTGACGATGCTATGAATCTAGATGCATGGAGGTGGTGGCTGCTTGTTGCATGGGACGAGTGTTGCTGCTGTTGTTCGACGATGTTGTTGCTGTTGTGTTTCATTCCTTTCACTTAATAAAAGCGTGATAACGTTTCTTTCTTTTTCACGGTTTTAGTTAGTTAGTAAGCACGTGTTATGTGCATGCTTGTGTACGTACACTCCTCTCTTCATCTGCTGAAGCTGAGTGTGTGTTTTCATTATCAGAAAATAAAAATTTCCTCCTCTATTTTCTGTCGTCCATGAATGTTAATATGGTATCGAGAGACAGGTTTCGATCTTAATGGGTAGGAGTGGTAAACGTAAACAGAAGCAGAAAGAGTCATGGCGACATATCCTTATGGATGGGCAGACTGCTTCGTCGACGTCTGAGGATCAATTCTCTGAAGATAATCGATTTTCTTCAATCAGAAACAACGAGGAGACGATCAGAAACGACGACGATCAGATTCCTATGGCTAATCCACCAGATCCGAGAGGAATACATGATATTTTATCAATTCAGCCGAATGATCAGACATCATTACAGCTTACATCTATTGTACTCACCGGCAACAATTATTTCACCTGGAGCCGATCCATTAAGCGCGCTTTGAGTGGCCGGAATAAGATTCCTCTTATTGATGGTAGTTTTCCAATACCCCCTGCTACTTCACCTATATATAATGCATGGATTAAGGTTGATTACTTTGTATATTCATGGATTTTGAACTCGGTTTCTAAAGAGATTGCTACTGCTTTCCAATATATTGATAGTGCAGCTACTTTATGGTCTGAATTGGAGTCACGTTTTGAACGATGTAGTGGACCTAAATTGTATCAGCTTGAACGTGATCTTGCTAATTGTGTACAAGGTTCTCAGAATGTGATGCAATATTTTAACTCACTTAACACTATTTGGGATGAGATTAGTCTTCTCACAGCTCAATCTGCTCATGTGTGTGTATGTGGAGCTATGAGTAAAAATGAAGAACAAAAGAAGAGCATGAAGTTTTTGCTTGGGCTCACTGATGTGTTTGATGCAATTCGTAGTCAGATTTTAATCCTTGATCCATTGCCAACCTTGAGTAAAATCTACTCTATGGTTCTTCAATCAGAAGACCAGAAACGTGTTGCATCTCAACAAGTTCTACCTACTGAAATGGCTATGTATGCGTCTAAGAAGACATCACAGACATTTAGCAAGTTTAAGAAGACAGATGATGGTCCTACAAAACCTTGGACAGGGAATAATAGACCTTGGATGAGCAAAGAAGAGAAGAGGAAGTTAAAGTGTAGTCATTGTGGAGGAAGTGGTCATGAAGCAAAGGAATGTTTTAAGCTTCATGGTTATCCAGAGTGGTTTAAAGGATATAAAGAGAAGAAAGAATCTGAACATGCCTTCCATGTTACTCAGAAATGTGATTCGAAGGATCAAGTTGATGATGAGGATAAGGTGTTTGAAGAAAAGATAGCAAAGTATCTGAGAAAGATGAAAGTTGAAGAGGAAAAAGTGAACCTTCTTACACATGATCATATTGCCAATGATCCTTTTAGTAACTATGATACTCATTACATCTTTGGTATTCCTGATTTGGTGCATAAAAATCAATGGATTTTGGATTCAGGGGCCAGCATTCATATCTGTTGTAATGATAAATTGCTGCATGACATTATGGTTTTGGATACTCCACAGAGAATACATTTACCTGATGGCAGTACAACTTGGATACATTCAGCTGGTCATGCTTACTTATCTGATAAACTGTGCTTGAAAAAGGTTTTGTATGCTCCTAATTTTACTCATAATCTCATATCTATATCTCAGCTTATTTCTGATATGCAAGTGAAGTGTGTTTTTACTGATTCACACTGTCTAATTCAAAAGAAGAATGTTGATTCTGTGCTGGGATTAGGGAAGATGTTGGGAAGGATATATGTTTTATCTTCTCCTGCTTCAAATTCTGTGAATGCTGCAGTTCAGAGTGGAAAGAATTACACAGCTTTGGACTGGCATAGGATTCTTGGGCATCCTTCTTTGACAACTATGCAACATCTGCCCAGAGTTAAGTCATTATGCACTAATGCTGCTGTTGATGATATATTATCTTGTGAAGTCTGCCACATGGCTAAGCAGCCTAGGAATTCATTTCCTTCCTTGGGTAATAAATGTGATAAACCATTTGAGCTCGTTCATATGGACCTATGGGGACCCTATAAAGCTGAATCTATAACAAACACTGAGTATATGTTGACTATAGTAGAGGACTTTAGCAGGTGTACTTGGATTTTTTTGCTGAGATCAAAACATCAGGTTCCAAGGTTGGTGGAAGGTTTTCTCAAGATGATTGATACTCAATTTGAGATGAAAGTTAAAGGAGTTAGGACAGATAATGGCAGTGAATTTGTCAACAAGAGAATGAATGATTTATTCACAGAACTTGGAATTGTTCATTACACCACTTGTAGCTACAGTCCACAACAGAATGGGGTTGTGGAGAGGAAGCATAGAACCCTTTTACAGACAGCTAGAGCATTGATGTTTCAGAGTAAATTACCACATCTGTTATGGCCATATTCTATGCTATATGCTGCCTGGATCTTAAATCGAATACCTGTGGCTCATCTTGACTGGAAGAGCCCTTATGAGGTTTTGTTTGAGAAACAAGTGCTGGTTGATGATTTTGTTTCTTTTGGATGTTTATGCTATGCAGCAAATGTTCATCCTGGCAAACATAAGTTTGATTCTAGGAGCACTCGATGTGTTTCACTTGGAATAGCATCTGGTAAGAAAGGTTATGTTCTATATGATCTGAATGAAGAGAAAGTGATTATCAGTAGAGATGTCAAGTTTTTCCATACCAAGTTTCCATTCAGAAATGGCTCTTTAATCCCTAGCTCACTCTCTCCAGATTCCACTAATTTGCCTATTATTTCTCCTTCCTTGGAGAACAATATAATTCCTATTTCTGATATTTCCCCTGAATGCTCTTTTCTAGATCCTATAACATCTCCCTCTTTTCCTGATCAGCCAATACTTTCTTCTGATTCTTCCTCTAAACTCCATGTTCCTGATAAATCTCCACCAAATACTTCTTGTTCACCCATGTCTTTACATGATCATTCCACACCAGATACCTCACTCACTACATCTAATCCTTCATCTATTATGCCTGCAGATTGTATAGCTCTCAACCGTGGAAAGAGAGTCATCAAACCCCCTGCCTGGACCAAGGATTTTATTGCACCTTGCCTTGATGACTTAACTAAAACAGCTTCCCAAGAGGTATCCTCCTACACTCCTGCTACCTTCCCTTTTACTGTTTCTCCTTCGTTTACTCCATCTTTTGTGAGTTTCTTGGTTCATGTTACTGATCTCAAGGAACCACAGTCTTATAGTGAGGCTTGTAAGTATGTAGAATGGCAAGAAGCTATGAAAGCTGAGCTTGATGCTCTACAAACCAATGGCACTTGGGTTTTGAGTGAGTTGCCTGAAGGAAAGAATGCCATTGACTCTAAGTGGGTGTATAAAGTCAAACTCAAGGCTGATGGATCTGTAGAACGGTTTAAAGCCCGATTAGTTGCAAAGGGTTTTAAACAACAGTATGGTTTGGATTATGAAGAGGTTTTTTCCCCTGTAGCCAAGCATGTTACTGTCAGATTGCTATTAACTATTGCTGTTTCACAGGGATGGTTTATCCATCAAATTGACATTAACAATGCCTTCCTTCATGGATTTTTAACTGAGGATATCTACATGCATCCCCCGCAGGGTTATCATGGAGCTACTGGGCAGCAGGTTTGCAAGCTTGTGAAAAGCCTCTATGGTCTGAAACAAGCATCGAGGGAGTGGAACGCTGAGTTTACTCGTTCTCTTTTGCTGTTTGGTTTACTTCAGTCCCCTCATGATCCTTGTCTCTTTGTTGCTGATTCTGCATCTCCCAGACTTGCCTTGCTGGTATATGTGGATGATGTTTTGGTAGTTGGTTCTGATATTGATGCTATTACTTCTCTGAAATCTTATCTGCATGAGAAGTTTACCATCAAGGACCTTGGGGAGGCTCGTTATTTCTTGGGTATGGAATTGGCTCGAGGTGATTCTGGTCTTTACATATGTCAACGAAAATATGTGCTAGACATTGTGGATCAAGTTGGTCTGATGGGATGTCGGTCTGCTCCGACTCCTTTACCTATGGGAGTGGATCTTTCTACTGCTGATTCTCCTCTCTTCACTGATGTTGAACGATATCGGAAGCTTGTAGGTCAGCTTCTTTATCTGGGCATGACAAGGCCGGACTTAGCTTACACTACGCAGCAACTTAGCCAATATGTTGGCTCACCGCGGCAGATTCATTGGGACTGTGCTCTTCACACGGTTCGTTATCTGCGCACTACACCTTCTTTAGGTTTGTTTCTCCCGGCTAATAATCCCATGGATTTGGTTTGTTATTCTGATGCCGATTGGGGCACTTGTCGGGTCTCTCGTCGGTCTTTAACTGGATTTTGTATCTTTCTTGGACGTTCCCTTATCTCTTGGAAGTGCAAGAAGCAGACTACTCTTGCTTTATCAAGTGCGGAGGCTGAGTATCGGGCTCTTAGTGCTGCTGCCAAGGAGCTGCAATGGTTATCCTATATGCTTGGTGATCTTCGTGTTTCGTGTTTGCCTCCGTTTCCTTTATATTGTGACAATGCCGCTGCTCTTCAGATTACCAAAAATCATGTCTATCATGAGCGCACTAAACACATTGAGTTGGATTGTCACCATGTTCGAAATTTGTATAGGGATGGGTTTCTTGTTCCTTCTCATGTGCGAAGTGATGAACAGCTTGCTGATTTGTTTACCAAACCCATTTCTGGTCCTCGTTTTCGTCGGTTGTTATGCAAGATGGGCGTTGTCGATTTGCACCGCCTCCATCTTGAGGGGGGGTGTTGACGATGCTATGAATCTAGATGCATGGAGGTGGTGGCTGCTTGTTGCATGGGACGAGTGTTGCTGCTGTTGTTCGACGATGTTGTTGCTGTTGTGTTTCATTCCTTTCACTTAATAAAAACGTGATAACGTTTCTTTCTTTTTCACGGTTTTAGTTAGTTAGTAAGCACGTGTTATGTGCATGCTTGTGTACGTACACTCCTCTCTTCATCTGCTGAAGCTGAGTGTGTGTTTTCATTATCAGAAAATAAAAATTTCCTCCTCTATTTTCTGTCGTCCATGAATGTTAATAGAAATGGCCATGTCTACCCCTACCCACAACAAGGTTCAAACTTTTGAGTCAAACTCAAAGTTATGCCATTATCACGGTGGCTAGAAGCGCGTATCTGCGGTGGGAGCTTTGGCTTTGGCTTGATGACAGACCCCCACAAACTCTCCTATACACGCACACCATCATTCTTCATAAGGTGCAACATTTTTTTCTGTGTGTTGGACCGTAGCTCTGAATTTGGTGCCGCTTTGCTCTAGAGATGAGTGTTGTAGTAGTGTCAATGATACATTACTGGCAGTCTGGCACAGAGTTTTTTCATGTCTTTGTTGTGATGCTTTCAAGTAGTTTCAGAAAATCATAAAGCCCGAATTTCTTTTGATTTAACTGACTGCACCTCGAAAATTGAAGTATATATACTTAGAAATTTAGAATTAGAAAGAAGAGGGCTGGGCCTCCCACATCGACTGCGAACTGAAAACCAAGGATGACCTTCAAGTATATAAGTGGATACGCTTCGAATTGCTGAAACCATGCAGCCGTGCAGTAAGCACATAGCAAACTATTCTTTCGCCTTTTACTAAAGAATACCGTGTGCTTGCTGCAATAAAGCGGCATATAATACTTTTTGGAGGGTTGCCCCATTTTTTGGGATCAGCCCTAACAATGTAGTTCAGTTACTTCCAAGTTTCAGGGTATCCCACATCTGGGCCGTTCATAAAACTCTAATCCTCTTCTATGAGTATTGAGTTCTGTTAGTTCTTAGTACTCTTTTCGAAAATTTGGTAACAAAACACGAATGGCTTTTTATTAGAGCAAAAATTGCTCTGCTAAAAGCTTCAGCACTGGACCATTGAAACTGTGTAGGAAGTTTCAAGTAAAAACACTACTATTTTGGCATAAAATTTGAGTTTTTTATTGTTGTCTTTAATAAAGTCAGAAAGCTCCATTGATAATGGGACTATCATTCCTCCACCAATCACTCCCTCGCTTCACATCCTACTCTCCGAGGCATGCTTATCGTGGATGAATATAACTTGCATTTATTCTTCCGTTGCAGATTGTCACTGAATGTTTGGAATGGAATTAAAGAATAAAGATTGGCTTTAGTTGCATAGGCAGCTCTCAACTATTTGAGTGGGGGACTCAAATGGATCGTGAGGAGGAAGTGTGCATGGAATGTTGGGGTGTTGGCCCTTGCAGCAACGGTTAACCATTGTGGTTCGCCCGAAACAAATTGAGATTCGATGCAGTCCCATTTGGTTCGCTAAAGATCATTCATCTTATTAAGAAGGAAGTATGTCTGAGTGTTGTGCTATTTTGATGTTACTTCAAAAATTATCAACACTAATTAATTTTACTCCATGGGTTCACCTTGGTGTCCTAACTTAGTCAAATACTGGTAAGAGTGATGTGAAATAATGAGTATGGATGAATGGCTTATATCTTGATCAATCGCCTCCGGCTAAATTGAGTCTTCGTAGTCGAGGCTGATCACCTTTGACTTGAGCTTTTCTTCCATTATCTAAATTGTTTTCTTTTTGATTTTGTACACATTTCTATTTGAACGTTTTATTTTATATAGAGTATTTATATTTTGGCTAATCATCATGTGGCTTGAGGTGCCTACACTGTGCCCCTGCCCCTGCCTCGTTGCCATCTAACAATTGAAGGGGGAAGGGGTCCATGTTTTAAACCTGTATCACTCACAGCATTTCTCTCTCTCTCTCTCTCTCTCTCTTCTTTCTGTGTGTTGGACCTTAACTGTTCTTATTCTTTCGTTTTTCTGATAGAACCATAACTCTGAATTTGATGCGGCTTTAATTCTAGAGATGAGTTTTGTTGTAGTGTCAATGATACATTAGTGGCAGAGAGTTCTTTCATGTCTTTGTTGTGAAGCATTGCTGTCAAGTAGTTATAGGAATTTCTTTTGATTTATCTGAATGCGCCTGGAATTTTGAATTATACTTAGAAAAGCCGAGGGCTGGGCATCCCACATCGACTACGAACTCAAAACCAAGGATGACCTTCAAGTATATAATTGGAAATGCTTCTTTGCCATCAAAGCATGCAGCCGTGCAGTAAGCACAAAGCGAACTATTCTTTCGCCTTTTACTAAAGAATACCGTGTGCTTGCTGCAATAAAACGGCATACAGTACTTTTTGGAGGGTTGTTCCATTTTTTTTGGTTCAGCCCTAACAATTTATTTCAATATTTACAAATTTTAGGGTTTCCTGTGTCCCTTTCGTACTTTAAGATATCACAAAGATATTTTTCAAATTTGAATTACGAATTCAGTTAAAGTTTTTATTTGCTTTTTAACTAGCTCGATAATTTATAACTAATGGAATGTCCAGCAAAATCTACTCTGGCTAAGATTCAGCGCTGGACAATTGAAACTGGTGTAAAAGGTTTTAAGTAAAACTCTACTATTTCGGCATAAAATTGGAATCTTGGGTCATCCATGTAAGAAAATTACAAAAATAGTCTTTGAATAAATGAAAATGCGACTGCCATTCCTCCACCGTTCACTCCCTCGTTTCACATCCTACTCTCTGCTCCGCAGCCGCACCATGACCACCTCCGCCGTCGAGCCCATCAGTCCCTCCACCACCAAGCTGGGCTGGATCGGCACCGGCGTCATGGGTCGCTCCATGTGCGGCCACCTACTCAAGGCCGGATACACCCTCACCGTCTTCACCCGCACCCAATCCAAAGCAGAATCTCTCCTATCCACGGGGGCCCACTGGGCCGATTCCCCCAAATCCCTCGCCTCCCAATGCGACGTGGTGTTCTCCATCGTCGGATACCCCTCCGACGTCCGCCAAGTCATCCTCGACCCCGCCTCCGGAGCTCTCAGCGGCATGCGCCCCGGTGGCGTCATAATCGATATGACCACATCCGACCCATCTCTCGCCGTGGAAATCCACTCCGCCGCTTCCTCCTCCGGCTGCTCCTCAATCGATGCCCCCGTTTCCGGAGGGGACCGCGGCGCCCGCCTCGCCGCGCTATCGATTTTCGCCGGCGGCGATGAGTCTCTGGTAAATCGACTAACCCCTCTCCTGAATTGCTTAGGGAGAGTATACTACATGGGCGGGCCGGGGAAGGGGCAATTCTGTAAATTAGCAAACCAGGTGACCATTGCTTCAACAATGGTGGGATTGTGCGAGGGACTGATATACGCGCATAAGGCTGGTTTGGATTTGGAGAGTTTTGTGAATGCGATTTCAACTGGCGCCGCGGGCTCGAAATCATTGGATTTGTATGGGAGCAGGATACTGAAGAGGGATTTCGAGGCCGGATTTTATGTAAATCATTTTGTGAAGGATTTGGGTATCTGTTTGAGGGAGTGCCAGAATATGGGGTTGGCTTTGCCGGGGCTGGCATTGGCTCAGCAGCTTTATGTATCCCTTCAGGCCCACGGGGAGGGTGATTTGGGTACTCAGGCTCTGGTTCTAGCGCTCGAGAGGCTCAATAACTCGTCGATTGAGCTGCAGGCTTCGGATTCTTCGGCCGAGAAGTTGTGAGCCGGTAAAGCTTTCAACTTTGTGTTGACTGTTTAGATTGTTTGAGTTTGAGAATGCTGTGTTTGATGATGACCTTGTTATAAACATGCATTACTAAGTATCAATAGCTAGTATGGACTTAAAATGCTTCTGCTTTAGTTCGTTTACTGTGAGAAATGCATCAGGAAACATGAGGACTACTACTAAATATTCGTGAATTAAGCAGCGTGGTAGCTTTAGAGTTTTGTGAATACATTGAATGCTTGTATAAACTTTTGTTTGTGAGGAAGAAAGGCTATACTGTATGGAAAGTGGGAGTTTAGTTGAATGAAAGTGGGAAGTATTTGCTTAGTGCTATGGGGGAAAAGAAGAGTTTAATGGTGGATATAAACTTGTCTCTAAGGGGACATCACATCTCATGTGTAAAGACCTCCAAATGAGAGTCCTCGAAAATCTTTTGTCTCCTTGGTAGTTATCAACTTCTTTTATGTATGTTTGTATAGAATTCTGAATGTTGAATTTCAAGTGATGGAACTTCCTTTTGAGTTTAAAATAGTAAGCAAACTTCTTTACCATGTTTTTTGTTGCCCTCTAAATTCACACACACACAAACACATAGTTACTATGTCGATACATGTGTAGAAAGACCTTGTGTGAAAAAATGAAAACCCAAAAATGAAAGAAAAGGAAGCAACATAACATTTTAAGTTCAACATCAATGTCACTCTATATAAGAATGGAATCTCCAAAAGAAAAGCTCGCCTCATTTAGATCTTCCATGAGTAAGTCATCATGCATATCATATTTCTTGAATGACACCCTCTAAGATCCTTGGAACCTCATGAAGGGTTTTCCTACTGAAAATCCCTCGAACCGGACGTGGAAAACAACTGTAAAGGCAGTAAGGCACTAAAAACTTTCTTACTTATCTAGGTTTAAATGAGTCGGGTTCAGCCATTAGTCAGCAGCACCTTATTCCTTTTTCATCTTCTTTTTATGTTGAAATGAATTACACAGCAGCTTAACTGGAATTAGATTGTGGTATGCAGGCACACCGAATTGCCAAAATCCTACCTGCGATCCAACTGTGGATGGGTTTTGCAGGTTGGGTAAGAGGAGATTTTTCTTAGAGAGATGATGTAGTTGTACTGAATTATCACCAATGCCCAACCTTTACCCTCTTCTGATCTGTTCACTCGAATGTGTCTCATGTTGATCACATTCTTTATCTTTATGGTTAATTCTAGACAAGGTACTTTTGGTGCACTAGGAAGTAGAAATTGTCATCTATATCAGAGGTAGGTGTCAAAATAATCAGGATTTTTCCATATAGTGTGTAGGTGTTGAGAATCTACATGTGACTAAAAACAAGTTTTGAGCTGATTGGAAATGATGCCATAGTCTTCACTCAGTTGAGAATAGAAGATGATGGTTTTTTTCTACAGGAAGATCTTGAGTTGAGATTGGAGAAGTCATCGAGTTTGAATGAGCACAAAAGTTTGTGATCTTCTTGGAAATATTTCTGTGTGATTTTGGCTGTACTTCATCATATCTTCAAATGAAACCCTGTATGATTCTTCTCATTGCAGTGACTCAACTCTTGAAGATCTGCTTGTTCCACGTCTTTCCCGAATGCTGCCCCCATGGATTTGTTCTGGTTCTTGTTCTAGATTTATGCGAGGGAATGCCGAATGCTTCATTACAAGTGTTACTATGTTTTCTTTGAAAATTCATTGTAATATATCCAGCATGCGCTTATGAAGTACTGCTAAATTCACTAATTTGAATTCTTGTGACAGTTCGCAAATTAGTAATTTTGCTTAACATTTTCTTGCAGAATTTGTTTATAAATGACACTAAAATAAAGCCGAGGAAGTGGAAACCACCAAAAGTTAAATTTCAAACAATTTTAACTCCGTTACTTTATTCCGACTGGACGCCGTCACATGACGGCGTGCCTGTATGCTCCGTTGAAAAGGGAATCTGCTGAGCCGCGCCAAACGGCAGAGTAACGACCCTTTCTGCCGTTTTCTCAAGTATAGGTATACATCTTAAGCTGGCATATAGTTTCCCAGATTTACTACATCATTTTATAAAATTGAAAACTACTCTGTCTGTCCCCTCCGGATAATTCTGAAATCTACAAACCAACCTTAGAGAATATGGGACCTCCCTCTCTCTCATCAAGATTCTTCAACTTCGAGGTACTGGGAATGGGAGGCAGCCAGGAGAGCAGCTCCGATGCCCGAGCCGTCGTTCGAATGCTCGATCACCACAGTATCTGCAGCCGGTCCCAGAAGCTCCTGGAGAGTGGTTTGCAAACAGTTCCTGAACTTAGTGTAGTGCTCGAACAATCCACCATCCAAAGCTATGATCGACTTCTGCTTCTCTCCCTCTTTTGGAGCGTCCCTTCCCAGTTTCTTCAGGATACCCAGAATGCCGGCAGCAGAGAGCTGGGCGCCACGTAATGCGACGATGTCACATATCGACACAACCATTTTCCTCATTTTTAAGGAAGAACCAGGTATCTGTCACCAAATGGGAATTCATACACAGCAGGGTGAGTGAGTGAGACTGCAGCAGACAACGATTAGAAGATGAATACGAGTGGAGAAATAATACCTCGAGGATATCCTTCAGCTTGCTCCCGACCACCTTGAGATCAGAAGAGGTGTCGTGATGCATCGCAGACATTTCGGGCGTCCTGCATAGGGAAGCACTGGTTTATTCATCTCTAATGTTACACAAAATTACCAGACAACCTTTGCATCAGTGAAGTTTGTGCATTATTTTGTAATGAATCAAGATATTGCTTACCTCAATATGAATGGGATTTTGAGCTTGGGTGGAACTATATCACCAAAGAAGGATGCCTCATCAGCCATCCTCAATAAAACTCTACGCACGATTTCTCCCAGGTACATACCAGAAATTAGCTTCTCAAATATCTGCAGCAGCAACAGAAAACTAAGGTCGAAACTAGAGACGCAAAAATCGGCCCGGAGCAGTAAAAGTAAATAGAGGTCAGCAAGGTACCTGCTCCCCAGGGTTTAAACTTTCAGCATCAAGACTTTGATCATATTCAGTAAGTGGAAGATGTGATGAGCGAAAGTTGCCCCATTCCATGTTTATAACCTGCAGTAAAAAGGGATCCAGTTCATAGAATTGCTGAACCAACCAAGTAGACACCGGAAAAATCCTACAGATGTTATTAGTTAAAGAATTCAAAAGATCACCAACCATTTCTCCACTTTGAGGCAGCAGGCCCTGCCATTTTGGAATTGCATGTGCTCGTTCGACATAAGCGGCATTAGTACCAGTTCCCAGGATCACAGCAGCAATGACATCCGAATCGCTGTATCGTCCTCCAGCTAATGTTCCGACAGTGTCATTCACCTGCATTGGACAACCAGGAATGATATCTGTATAGTTGAAAAATATGAAAATGAAAAAATGGTTGATCCTTCAATTGCGGGATGTCCCGAGTTAGACAAATTAAGGAGAGCAGACACCAGAAAGTTGAAATGAATGAAAATATGGCTTGAGCTTTCACATTTCTTGCTCATAGAGGGAAGCCTAAAAAAGTATGAGCATCTCTCATAAAGACAAAAAAGAACTCACCAAGGCAGTCACACGCATATCGAGTTGAACTCTTTCCATTGCTTTTGTCAGCTCTCCCACCACATCTTGTCCAACCTGTGGAGGGTAAGAAATTGATAATGCAATAGAACACTGGCATCTGAAATAATAGATTCACAAATCATCTGTATGAATATATTTCAGACCAAGTGATATGGGCAAACCCTTACATAACCAGATAAGATTAGTTTCAACACGAAAATGAAAATTTCATCAACTCAAACACAATCATGAATTTTTTTTTCCGTGTCATCACAACACAGTACAGCACTGTACTGACACAATAATAGTGTGCCACATAACAATCTTCAACATAAACTGCAAAAGCTGAAAATTGTACTGCAGAAATAAGCAACATCATGACATGCCTAGGAGTAAATTCTATTGTGTAGAACTTAAGTTTTTGGATGATTTGACAGGCAGCCAAAATTTTCTACAAAATAGGTTATACACTTAAACCATTCTCTCAATTTATATGATTCAAAATTTTCTGTTTACATGTATTAGAAATTATGTTCGGTGCCCCTTTTTGCATGAGAGAAGGGTGGAACCATGGGGGAATGAAGGTGACAGAGGGAGTGAGAGACAAAGAAAGGGCAGGACAGGGTTGATGGCTTTTGGGAAAGTGGGTCCAAGAGATAAATGGGTCTAAAGGGAGCTTGAGAATCAAATAGGATGTGACTGTGTGAAGAGGGAGATAGAAACACAGTAACTCGATCAAACAACAGCATCGATGAATAACAGCTGATACAGCTTCTGGCGAGGATTGGTTCTTGAATTAAGAAGAAGAATTAACAGCACAGACTGTTGGTTGTTGCTCATTGAACCAATGAATGCTAAGCCACAGTTCTTAGAAACTAATCTCTGCAGTCACTAAGAGATCTGATTCAAGTATAACAGCAGTTACCGCAGAAAAGTTGGAAGGGTGTTCATTTGGTATGCATTTAGCACATCAAAATAGAGAAACTTTATTGCTTGAACAAATTAATTCATAGAAGAGTTATATTATGATAATTAGAAGTGCAACGACGAACGAATAAGAGACTCAGCATATGATAACAGCCAAATCATTCATACAATAAAAGGTGGAAAAGGAAGCAAGTAAGAAAATTACCGCATCTTCTATAAGGAAGCCTTTTGTCCACTTTATTAGGGTCCCCGATGCTAACGATAACTGCCTAACTGGAAAGGAAAAGGTGAAACCGAGCTCCCTTTGCCTTCCAGGGGGAAGATGGAAGTCTTCACCTTCTGTAGCAACAAATTTTGCCACTGTCTCGGCAATAAAATCAAATAATTCCTGAATCACAGCCATGCAGAAAGAATTAGTGAACAAAGATACAAACAAAAAGCCTTTCATGCCCCAAGATTATACTCACATGAGATGATCCAACCATCAAATGGGGAGGAATAGAAACTTCTTCACATTCCTGTTTGACCGCACTGTCTTTGCCACCTAATTGTACCCGCATAACACGGAAGTTTGTTCCACCAAGGTCCAATGCATAGAACAATCCCTTTTCATTCCTGAACAGAAAATTGAGGAATCATACAATAGCAATATCAATTCTATTGCTCAGGCTAAAACACAGAAGGAAAAGGGAATCATTTTCTGGGCAGACAGTGAAAATGGATTTCCAATCTCATAGACATTAAGAGAAGTCTAATATCTTCATGAAGGTATTGGTTTATTTGGTGGCAATGCTGAATTACACTAGATAAATTATACAAAGGGACTGTTAGACAATTTACGGCATAACCTTCTCGTACACTAAACAGATCACTATATCAAATAAGCAGCATGAGTTCGAATCCAGAATGAAGCACACAATATACTACCAAAACTCTGCAATGATGCATGATCAATGAGTTTAGATTATGATAAATCTGCTCAATTTACATATTTTTATTGTGGATAAGCTCAACTCAAGGATTCAAGTTTAGATTACTTTGAAAAAGGCTTCAGATCCATATAGTTCAAAAACATTGCTAATCACACATGATGTGGAACCAGGATTATATTTCGAGATGATTGAAAGGACACCCCAAAATCATCATCTTTGAATCAACTACTGCATAAACTTGAATCAACACGAACTAAGAATCAGAAACTAACTATACAGATTTCATACATTTATGAGCTTACTTTAACAATCAAAAAGCATAAAGAAAGCGACCAACAAGATAGCAAATAAAGCAATTTTCCTATATGTTGAACACAACACATCCGGATTCCATAACTATCACCTATAAACACCAAATCCTAATAGTCGAGATCGATTCATCAAATCGAAATTGTAGATACATTCACTTATATCAATCAAATCTAAATAGGAAAACACGAATACGATTGTTCAGAATCAAATACAATAGCATACCCAGTGGGGAGATTGTCAACATAACTGATGAGCATCTTCAGCTTGCTGCCGCCCTCGGATGCGAGGCCGGCGTGCATCTCCACCGTCATAGCATCAGCCACCTGGCGGAGCTTCGCGGCGGGCGTAGCGCATTTATCCTCCAGCTCCCTCAGAATGGCCTCCGCCTTCGCCCACTTCCCCGAAATCGTCATCTGCCGCCTCACCACCAGTACAGCAGCAGCACACACCGCCGCCGTGCACACCACCGTCGCCGCCACTGCAATCTTGCCCATCTCACCACAACACAACCGAAAAAAAAAATGCCCACAATACACGCTCCCCGAATAAACAAATACTCCACGGATCAAGTGTTTTCGGACCAAGATGGAATCTTTAGTAGAATTTCTAGGTGGGTATCAGTAATTTAACTTACAATACAAAACCAAACAATAAAAGAACAGCAGAGACGGAATTAATGGAGAAATTTTATATGGGTTCTTGAGAGTTGAGATGGATTTGACTTCTTGCTGGAGATATTTAGGGGGAATTATGAAGAAAAAGTAGAGGACAAAGACAGGATGATTAATAGTCACTTTAACGAATCCTTTTCCTACCAGGATTCATGGATTTAAGGAAAATCAATTCCAAATCCAAATCCAAATCTCTACTTAATTTGATTCCTGGTAGGAAATCTTCTCTCTTTAACTATTTGTTAATCTACTTTTTACTTGCTAATCCGAGTCTTTATCTGTCACGGTCTTTTATTGAATTCTGAAATCTTACTGAAATCCAAACTATACGGCGCCTATTTGGAATAATATATTAGAAGATGCATATTTTAGAAAGTTTTCGTCTTTATCCTATTTCCTTTTATTAATGAAAATATTATTTCTTGAACCGCTTTCAGACAATGAATCTTATATTGTCAAGGTTTCATAAGAACTAGATTAACCCCTGCGCGTTGCGCAGCGTGTATACATTATGTTTAATAATTTATTATTAAACTACTTTAATTTAATTTATTATTTAATATGTATCTATGAACTATTTTAAATCAATCAAGTTTAGTTCAAACTTCAATTTTTTTAATTATACTCGAGGTCGAGTTTTAAATTACTTAACTAATTGTGATTTGCTTATAATCTCATTTATCTCTTCATTCAAAGACTTAAAGCTAAATTCTAAGACATTCAAAGCAGGCTTAGCAGTCTATGAAGATTGCTTGCCATGCTATTATACGGTCAAGCTCATTTATTTTCAGACATACACATACATTTAATATTGTGTTTTATGTCCTCTCATTTTTTTTCTCTCATCAATATGAATAAAATTAATTATTTAAATATTGCATGTATTCTATATATTTTAAAAATTTATCTTAAAAAAAAATTATAGTACATATCGTTTAATTAAATTTACTCTTAGTTATTTAATTCTCATCTTATCTAACTTCATAATTTGAGATGTATACTTGTCATTTTTAAATATATATCAATTTTCTTTTCTGCTTTTCATATTATTATTACTATTAAGACTCCATCAAATTTATAAAGTGATGATACCAACTTAGTAATATCATATTTATCAAATTATTGTTTCTTCTATATAAATATTACGTTTTGCATTTTTTTTTCATTTTCAGCCTATGATCGTTCCCTTTTTTTCCCTCTTAATTAAGCTATGAAATATTTTTGCTAACGATATTTATTTCAAATATCTAAATTACTAAAATTTTATTATTATTTAATAGTAAAATAGAAATGATAATTATAATAATTTTGGTTCGAATATTATAAAAATTGTAATTTATTTATTACTCTACGTTATTAATGATAAAATAGTTCTAACAACATGAATAAAAATGAAATGGAATGAAATATTGAATACAACAAATACATATAAACTATTATTAAGATGAAAAATGAATTTAACTACAGAAAAGAAAAGGTTAAAACAAAGGCAAAAGTACTAAATAATAAATTTATAGTTGTCAACTAAACTACTTAAATAATTATTAATTTAATATATAATATTTTTTAATCATAAATAAATAGTAATTAATTGTATTTAAAATTATTTCTCAACTGAGGGAGTACGTCTTAATTTGTTGAGGCAATTGGATAGATTATATTACATTAAACACTTTAGTGAAATGAAGGAAGATTGTTGATTCACAACCTATAAATAATTTAATTATCAATTCAAGACCCGAAAGATATTTTGTTAATCCAAAAACCGAAACATAAAAAAAGTGTGCTTAAAAAAAAAGTAAATAAAGTTCCCACAACTTATTGTTTTTAGATGTATACAGAGATAAAAGATATATTTTAAAAGTGTTCCTTCAGCCAAGAAAAAAGTCTCTGTAGTTTATCATTTAACTGGTTTTCTTTTTTTATATCAATAGAAAAATTGTTCAATCTTTTTAATGATTGGCATCCTATTTAAATATAAAAGACATAATTACCTGATGATGTAATAAAAAAAACTTTTTATTAGTTTTGATGATATTTAAATCACTACATTTTTTTTTTCGCTTATATAATTAATAATCTTATTTTTTCATAAACACGGTTGAAAGCTATAATTAATTAGCTATTGAAAATGTTAACTTTAATTGATTATAGATTTATCATATTTATTATTGATTATATAAAATATTTTTAATTGGAAGGTTTATTTGTGAGGGTAAAAGATCATAGTTGGAGCTTTGCTTTTAGATAGATGTAGATTTTGATAGTAATTTAAATTAAGAAAGTAAATTTAACAATATTAAAAAATTCAATTATTTTCTATATTCTGATAAATAATTTGGACATCCCTAATATAAGAATTAATAGTTGACAATTACATTTTGAATTCCAATTTTTCTAGCTACATCATTTTTTTCTCCAACTAATTTTCATTCTCTCCAGAATTTTTAATATTAAAAATATAATATGAATATCTAACGAATAGAGATAAATATTAAATAAATGTAAAGATTTATTAAAATTCCAAGAAGTAAAAATTGTTAGCTCAAATCATCAACATCTCAACCAACCAGTACAAAATTCAAACACTTCAATATACTCCTTGTATAAAAAAAAAAAAAAAAAAACCTCAAATAGAGTCCTGTTATCAATTTTTTTATTCACATTTTTTCTTCATTTTCCGTTCATTTCATTGATTTCAAATCTACAAATCATATTCCTTGAAGTTCAACGTAAATGTTGCCTCAACACTCTTAATAATATATTGCACTTTCACATTTCAAGCTCCTTTACAACTTGCATGCGATCACCTATATATCCGTCAAAATCCAAAATGAGTAATTAAACTGAACATCAACTCAAATATACAATAAACTCAACATTAAAATAATGATACATTAAGTCCGTCTCACAATAAGAGACCATCTATTAGAACTCTATAATATATTATTCGTAACACCAATTATATTGTAGTGAAAGAAAATGTAAAAAGTGATGAAAATGCAAAGAACACTCATATTTATTGTATTCAAAGTACTTAAATAATATTATAATTTTTATATATATTGCATCATTTTTGGCAGTCTTATTAATATTATTGGCATAATATATGCAATTTGTAACTAATTTTGGAAAGATTTTTATGAACATTAATTTTGATTATCAACTAATTAGTTAATTTGAATTATCCACTATTAACATCATTTAAAAAATAATCAATACAAAATGATAGTAATACATAAATTATGTATTGTTCCAAAAATATATTCCATTTTTTAAATATCTTTATTTAATAATTATAATTCATTCCATCCATGACATATTTTTTAATAAACAATATGCTTTATTGAATTATTTAAATTATATGCATGCCATATATAAATTGAATTGTTTGCCTGACTACGATTTTATAATTATTGTCATTCTTATTACTTTATCTGTTCCGAAACAATTGTCTTGTTTTCCTTTTTTATCTGTCCCAAACAATTATCATGTTTTCTAAAATGGAAAGTTAATACACACTCACTAATAAAATAATAATTTCTTCTATCTCTACTCGCATTGGTAAGTTAGGGACGAAGGGAGTATTACCTAATATATTTTTCAATTATCTTTTAGCCGCCAGCCTTTTTAAGATAGGGTATAGATATAGATATAAACATTATAAATGTATTCATATGATAATATCATATTTTAATATTAATTCATTAAAAAATCATTAATACCATTTTTAATTTCCATCAATACCATTTTTGTATTTTTTCTAATATTATTTTAGTTCTGTTTTTAAAAATGCTTAAATGTTAAATTTTTGAATCAACTTAGGTAATATAATTTAATTGTCATTAAATGATGAATTTAAAGCACAATTTTGTTAATATAAATAAGTTTCCATAATCTATTAAAATTAGACTCTTGTGTCATTATTTGGCACGTTCATCCCGTCACTTTTCAATTGGACTTAATTTTATCTTACAACTTATAAAATTCTTAATATGAAAAATATTAAAATTTAGTTTTGATCAAACGTATTAATTAAAATATAAAAATATTAAGAATATGAATGAATAAGCAAACAATAAACATAAACATAATAATGAATGAAATGACAAATTAACTTAATTTTGAACAAACATGTTAAGATTGAAGATATATTGAGATTAAAAGCAATAAAAAAATATATATATATATATATATATATATATATATATATTTCATTACATACGGATGAAACAATAGACTACATCAATATCAAAATGAACAGAAAGAACAAAAAAACAATTGATGATAATATTATACAAAATAACATTTCATTAAAAAAATGGTATTTCATTACATAGAATACAACAAATTTAAATAACAATTTCATAAGAACATGTACCTGGACAAAATAAAAAAAAATATTCGATACATGCCTCAATCCCATTGAAAATTATTACTGGTCGAATCCAATTGAGTAGAATTTTTCCTCATACAATTAAAATCTTCCTTCCATTTTTCTCTCGAATCTTTATCTGAGGCACAAATCTAAAACAAATTGAGTAGAGATGTAAATACATTGATTATTTATACACAACTATTAAATGCTAAATTGCCAATTAAAACACAAATTTCGCCAATGATTGCAACTAATTTTGATAATGTAGCATAATTTTTGTTGACGTTTTAAATAGATAGATTTGCTTCCTTATATTCGTATAATTATATTTAATACTTTTTGTGAGCGGGAAAATTTCTTTTGTGAGGGGTTCTCCCTTTAAGTATATATAGATTAGTTAATATTTCTTACAACGAAATTTTCCTAGCAAAGTTCATTGAAATTGAGAGGCTGTTTAATTTAATTTTTTTGTCCATTTTTTAGAGAGAGAGAGAGGGAGAAAAGAGGTGTTCCATGACACCATCTTTTAATTGGGGAGGGTGGAGTTTTCTGGTATGATATATCAAATGCCCCATCATTTTAGGGAAACTGGCATCCCTAGATTAAGACACTGTCCCTTACAAATGAAGTATGACATACCCACCTTGCTAAGATAATAATAAAAATATAAGAAATTAAAACAGTTATAAGAGTCACAACACCCTAACATGCATGCTAAAAATAAAATATTTGTTTCAAAATAAAAGCGTTCCAACAAAATAGTTAATCCATATGTATCAAAATCAAAATAATTAGTTTTAGGGCCACCACCAAAATCCTTACCTAAATTTGTATATCTATGAAACTACGTATATTAATTTAAATAAATGAAAAAATAAAACAAAAAACTTGAGAAATAGAACTTTTGAACAAAAATATGAAATATTAAATAAAATATAATTTTGAATTTAACATATAACACTTATTAATACGAAAACTGTCCCCTATACATATTTTATATTTTTAATTTCAACAAATTGTTGCTTTCAAATTCATACAAGACTTGGTAAAAAATGTGCATGGCATCGAAATGTCTCATGGGGTTGAAATTTGACCTTAGTGACCAAATCTATTTATTTCATTTTCTCAAATTATTTTAGATCCACTGACTTTTCAATTTCAAGACCAAGAATGATGAAGTCAACAATTGTAACCTCTTTGTAAAGAAACACATAATTGAATTCAGAAAAAGAATTAATTAGACTACCTTTAACAGCAACCACCCCCAACCATTCAACCATCCAACTACTTTGTTATTTAATTAATTTCTCTCTCCTCCACATAATCAATATTATTCCAACCCAACCACAATAATTTTACATACTCTATCAGCAACCACCCAACCATCCAACTACAAATATTATATATAATCTTTATTTAATTTTATTTTTAAATTTAAAATTAATAATTATAATTAAAATAATGAATTTTGGTATATCAAAATTGATCTCTATTTGTAGAGAAAAAAAATTATGAATTTTGGTATATTTTTTATTTATTTTTTATGATATGTTGAGATTAAAAGATTCACCTTATCTATCTTTTATCTATCTTTTACATATTACATACATATTGTATATCTTTTACGTAGATATAGGGGAGATATATTGTGCCTAGGGTAAATATCCTTATCCTTCATGTAAAAGGATATCCTCCATGTAAACCCTAGCCTATATATTGTACACGTTCCCTGCGAGTTTCAGAGGACAATAGATGAATAATTCTCCCTGCTGTTTCGTTTTTTACATGGTATCAGAGCCAGGTTCAAAGGCTGAAACTTCCGCACTCTCCGTTTTTTTTTTTCAATCCACGACCTCCATCCTTGTGAAGCCCAGCAATGACGACGAAGGATGGCGTGGTAAACGACCTGATGTCTCCATATTACATCGGCCCCTCTGACAATCCGAGTCACGTTTATGTTACCGATCTCCTCAACGATGGGAATTATGGAGATTGGTGTGAAGAGATGAGCAATTGCCTTCTAGCAAAGAACAAGTTAGGGTTCGTCGACGGCACGCTCAATCCACCCGACAAAGATTCGCCAGACATACCTCTTTGGAACCGATGCAACGCCATGGTAAAAGGATGGCTCGTTGTAGCAATGGAGAAAGAAATCCGAAACAGCGTAAAACACGCCAAAACAGCGCATGAAATATGGAAAGATCTAGCAGATAGGTTTGGAAAAGAAAGCGCTCCGAAAGCATATGAATTAAAGAGAAACCTCACCCTCACAAGGCAAGATAAAGCGTCTGTGTCAGCATATTACACGAAATTGAAGGGCATCTGGGACGAGATCGATGCTGTTTCTGTAACACCAAAGTGCACATGCGGCAAGTGCACTTGTGACATGGCAAAACTTTTTGCAGAGAAAGTCGAAAAGGAGAGAGTCTACGAGTTTCTAATGGGACTCGACGACGCATTCAACACAATCAGAAGCCAAGTGTTGAGTATGACCCCATTACCAAGCCTGGGAGTCATATATCACCATGTCGCTGAAGACGAACGACAGCGGCTGATCACAAGCTCAAGACAACCCGCTGCCGACACTGCGGCATTCCAAGTACAGCGACAAACAGGTTCTGAACGACGTGAAAGTGCAAGAGACACGACGAAATCTCCACCGCAATGTAGTCATTGTGGCAAATTATGGCACACAATTGACAACTGCTACGAAATAGTTGGCTATCCGGAAGGAAAAAGAGGAACAAAACCTTGGAAGAAAGAAGCAGGAAGGTTCGGAAAAAAACAAACGTCCACTTACAAAGCAGCTCACGTCGAAGCCGGTTCCACCACTGACCCAACCGTGCAATTTCCCTTCACGGCTGAACAGCTGAATCAACTCAAAGAATTGCTTAACAATAATCCGGCCACCTCAAATTCGACGTCGTCAGCCAACATGGCAGGTAAACCGCTGAACTCTAATACCTTTTGGGTTATTGATTCAGGGGCTACGGAACATATCACGCATCAAGGGAATGAGCTCCACAAAATCAAAAATACTGGAATCGACGTTCCAGTCAAAATACCTAACGGGGACCAAGTATCTGTGGCTGGTATTGGAATGATAAGATTGCCCAATGGATTATCGATTGAACATGTCCTACACGTCCCCAGCTTCAAGTGCAACTTACTATCAGTCAGTCGTCTTACCAAGGAACTAAATTGTACTCTAACATTCTCTGCCGATGGTTGTATAATGCAGGACTCAGCTTCGAAGACGGTGATTGGAGCGGGTAAGCAATGTAACGGCCTATACCTTCTACAACCTGTATGCAAAAATTCGCATGTTTTTTCTGGCATGGTTGATACTGACTTATGGCACCGGAGGTTAGGCCACCCCTCCAAGATCAAGATAGAAGATATTGGCGAAATTTGTAGTACTTTTTGTGAACCTTGCATGAGAGCCAAACAAACTCGTTCTCCCTTTCCTATTAGTTGTATTTGAACCTCTAGTTGTTTTGAATTAATTCATTGTGATATTTGGGGTGGTTACAAGACCCCTTCTTTAACAGGAGCCTATTACTTTCTTACTATTGTTGACGATTTCAGTAGAGCAGTATGGGTTTATCTCTTGAAATTCAAGTCCGACGCAAGTAGATACCTGCAGCTACATTGCAACATGATTAAAACCCAATTTGGTAGATCCGTGAAACGAGTAAGAGCGGATAATGGGGGAGAATTTCAGTCAAATGAGATGATGAAATATTACGAGGACAATGGCATCCTCCTTGAAACTTCTTGTGTCCATAGGCCCCAGCAGAATGGAGTAGTAGAAAGAAAACACAGACACATTTTGGAAATGGCTAGAGCTCTACGATTCCAATCAAATCTTCCGGTAAAGTTCTGGGGAGAATGCGTACTCACGGCCGTGTATGTCATAAATAGACTGCCAACTAAGATCCTTGACGGGAAAATGCCATACGAAGTTATATTTGGAAAGAAACTAAAGTTGGAGCACTTACGCGTATTTGGCTGTTTGGTGTACGCGAAGGACACAAGCAAGAGCCATGATAAGTTTGCCGAAAGGGGGAGAGAATCGATATTCATTGGATATCCGCAAGGACAGAAAGGGTATAAGATTTACGATCGACAGACTGGAAGGTTGCACGTCTCACGCGATGTTAAATTCTTTGAAGATGTATTCCCATATGCGAGGTGTGAAAATAGCACAAGGATCCCCAATCAAGAAGAAATCGGAGAAGATGTTGCCATGGTTAAGCGTCCTGAAGAAGCCCAAGATGGTTCCGAGACAGAGGCCACCACACCGAATCAACACAGCCCCACTGTCCGCAGACAAAGCGAAAGAGCTAGAAGGCAGCCTGCACACCTCAAGGACTACGTGGTCGACATGCCGGAATCCCTGGATCATACGTCGACTGCCATAGACTCAGGAAGTTCGACTGCACACCCCATCACAAATTTTGTCGCTTACGATAAATTTTCAGCCTCCTACAGGTGTTACTTGGCCTCCATCGATGCCCAAAGCGAGCCACAAAACTTCTCTCAAGCAGTGAAATCAACCGAATGGAGAGAGGCTATGAAAAGGGAGATTGATGCACTCGAAGCTAACAACACTTGGGATTTAGTGGAACTACCAAATGGGAAATCGACAATTGATTCAAAGTGGATATATAAAATTAAGTACAAGCCAACGGGTGAAGTTGAGCGATATAAAGCCCGCCTTGTTGCAAAGGGTTTTACTCAAATACCCAGAGTTGATTTCAATGAGACCTTTGCTCCAGTTGCAAAGCTCGTCACCATGAGAAGCATAGTCACCATCGCTGTTTAGAAGAGTTGGATCATCCATCAACTTGACGTGAACAATGCATTCCTCCATGGTGATCTTCATGAGGATGTTTACATGAAAATTCCGCAGGGATTTGCACGAGAAGGGGAGACACGAGTGTGCAAACTTCGAAAATCACTCTACGGTTTGAAACAGGCTTCCAGAAATTGGTACCACAAATTGACTGAAGCTCTAGTTAACATGGGATTTAAGCACTCCCGAGCAGATCACTCCCTCTTCATTTTTAATCAGGGAAACACGTTCGTAGCAGCGCTAGTTTACGTGGATGACATCTTACTTGCAGGAAACAGTGAGCAGAAAATCGAACAAGTAAAGAAACTCATCGACCAACATTTCAGCATTAAAGATCTAGGGCCACTAAGGTATTTTCTCGGCATCGAGATAGCTCGCTCCAATGATGGCGTGGTCCTATCTCAAAGAAAATATGGACTCGACATTTTGAAAGATGCAGGGATGGAAGGTTGTCGACCATGCAAAACTCCAATGGAACAACAACATCGGCTGGATACTTGTGATGCCAGTCCGGAAGTTGATGAGCATCAATATAGACGATTGATAGGTCGTCTACTTTACCTCACCGTAACTCGCCCAGACATATTATACGCTGTCAATTTATTGAGTCAATTTCTATCAGCACCGAAGCAGCCCCATCTCGACGCAGCCATGAGAATCTTGAGGTACGTAAAGGGAACAATCGGACAAGGCATTTTTATTCCAACCAAAGGTGAGTTACTGCTGGAAGCATATTGCAACTCGGACTGGGCTGGCTGCAGCATGACACGTCGATCACGAGGGGGTTACATTATTAAACTAGGCGGAGCTCCCATCTCATGGCGTACTAAGAAACAAAGTGTTGTTTCACGTTCATCTGCGGAAGCCGAATATCGAGCAATGGCAAATGCTGTTAGTGAAATAATTTGGCTCAGGTGGTTGTTAAGCGAACTAGGTGCACACCAAGTTTCGGCGACAAAACTCTTTTGTGATAACCAAGCAGCACGGCATATTGCTCGGAACCCAGTTTTCCATGAACGAACCAAACACGTTGAAATGGATTGCTATTTTGTGCGCGAACGAGTCGAAGCCGGCGAGATAGAGCCATGCGAGATATCAACGTCAGATCAAATTGCGGATGTGTTCACCAAAGCACTTGGTGCTGATCAACATGGATATCTTATGTGCAAGTTGGGAGTTCGTAATCTTTACCTTCCAACTTGAGGGGGAGTGTTGAGATTAAAAGATTCACCTTATCTATCTTTTATCTATCTTTTACATATTACATACATATTGTATATCTTTTACGTAGATATAGGGGAGATATATTGTGCCTAGGGTAAATATCCTTATCCTTCATGTAAAAGGATATCCTCCATGTAAACCCTAGCCTATATATTGTACACGTTCCCTGCGAGTTTCAGAGGACAATAGATGAATAATTCTCCCTGCTGTTTCGTTTTTTACATGATATTATATAAAACATATATCAATTTTATTATTATTCTTTATAAAAAACAAATTATAATACATTTGTTAAATTTTGATTGGTTAAAAAAAAAATTTAAATAAATAAAAGTGGTGGGGCCTACCTGGTTGGATTGGATTGGGAGGAGACCGTCGGTCGGTCTATTTCATGAAAATGGAAGCAATCGTTTTTTTTTTCTAATTGATATATATTGACGTGGCGGCAACCGACCGCTCAAACGGTTGCCACTAGTAGTAGTCTTAGAAAGTGAGTCACTTGGCAATTAATAATTTTTAGAAAACTCAGCGTTGAGAGATAATCAATTAATTCACATGAATCAGAACAAAAAAATATTATAATTATTAAATTTCTGCTATTTTATGGCTATAATTAAAAAGAGTTTTCCATGAATGAGGGCAGCATTAAAATGTCTGGCAGAGAAGTGTATATATGGAATATTAGTGAACAACACAAAACCCCAAACTTAATTGGTAAACAACAAACGATGAAACATGATAAGATTAGGCAAAGGATATATTTTATTACACAACTTTCCCTATGAATAAGATGTCTCGTCACGTTCATAGCTAGGTAAGGTTTGGCGAAATAAATAAGTATGCACTATTGAAAGTTGAAACTAACTTAGTAAGGATGGTAATAATTAGATGATGATGATTGTTGATGCATGAAAATTCGTAAAATAATATTTAAAACTGAATACTCGAAAAAGAATGGAGGATTTTGTTATTCATGAGCATAATGAATGAAAATCAAATCTTCCTTTATAATAGTTTCTCATATTTATAAATAAGCAATTCTATATAAATGTAAAATGATTACGATTAAGTTCTTCTTTAATGTTTTCCTTTTGTACTGGTCTTGATTGAGACTCTCCTTCAAGGATGATTGCGCAATTCACACCAGCTGACTCATTGGAATTTTCAATTGGTTCGATCAATTTGAGCGATTCGATCTCAACTCGGACCAATTCCAATCGAGTCATTTGGACTATACTTGATAATATTATTTATCTATCAATGAGCCAAAAATACGTATCATTTCTTGGACTCAACAATAATTTATTTTCGATTTCTTATTTTGAGAGAAACATAAATTTATAATATGGATACAAATATTTTCCAATGGGCATTACTTTTTCAGTTTTTCTGGTTGAGGAGTAAGGCTTTCACTAAAACCAATTTCGAGGGCCCATTTTAAAGCCCGCAAGAGCATATTTTCTATATATGTTTCTCGATCTCGAGTTATAAATTACTCCTTCCATTCCGCTAGAATATGCCCTTTTCATTTTTGACACATTAATTTCTGAGTCTTAAATAAGTTAATTATGATTGTTAATTTTATTATTAATCACAATTAGTTACTAAACACTAGCTCCGAAATTAATGTGCCAAAATGAAAAAGGCCTATTCTAGCGGGACGGAGGTAGTATTTATTTATAAGTTATATCATACCCCTCCATCCTGGTCAAGTCACATATATATTGATCGGACACGATAACTAATATTTGTGAGTATTGTGAAAATTATAATTTATTAGTGAGTGTAAAAAAAATTATCATTTGAGGAAATGTGACTAATATGTTATGACAAACTAAAAAGAAAAATGAGACTAATATAACGAGACATATGGAGTATATTATTTCATTTTAGAGCAGATTTTTAGGAACACAACTTTTGTTATTATGTATTGTATGTATATATTTGTACTGTTAGCTATTTTAACTTCACTAAATATTCTTATGTATGATTATAGTGTCTCACTAAATATATGTATATATTTAGATTCGAATATGATTATATATATACTGTCTCAATATCTGTAACTTGTTATCATTGCACACATATAAATATTATTGTATGTGTTAATTATATTAATTATAATTAATATATGTCACGTTGTTAAAATTGATGCTCACTATTTAATTTGGGCATTTTTCGGTCAAAATATTTATGAAATGCAAATGGATCGAAATCATTGATATTTTAATTATTTTATAAAAAATATCATACCATTTAGAAGAAAAAATGAAATAGAACTAGAACTAGTACACCTTTGAATTATTGTGGGGGGGGGGGGGGGGGGGGGTGGGGGGGTGGTGAAGAAAAATTGGGGTTGGGGAAAAAGTCGGTGGCA